>CAKALG010038230.1:0-10140 GCA_916700815.1 Helicolenus hilgendorfi | reverse complement strand
ACACACACACACACACACACACACACACACACACACACACACACACACACACACACACACACACACACACACACACACACACACACACACACACACACACACACACACACACACACACACACACACACACACACACACACACACACACACACACACACACAGTTGGGTAATCTTACAGATTTCAGCACTTTGAAGGTTTTTGCTTCCCTGCTCCTCCTTCCGCACTTTCCCTCTTTTAAATGTCTCCCTTTGGAGACGCATGTAAAAAGAGAATGGACAGACAGGTAAACAGACAAGACGCGTACCTAGTGGACTGGCGGACCAGTGGACGACCACGGCGGCCTGATCCTCACAGGCCAGATGGCTGAAGGAGACGTTGGTGACTTGATGGATCACATGTTTCCCTAACGGGTAGTTTAATGAACAGTCTGTAGGGCGAGAGACAGAGAGATCAAAAACAGCACATAACTATTACATATTTTAACACCTATTACTGCATGGCTTAAAAAAAATCAGCGTCTTTCTGTTCATTTCTCCAGATTTTAAAAATGATCCAACAGAAAAACCGAGCCCAGTGTTGCCATCTCTTTTCCAATGAAAGTAGCTCGCACCATTAGCTCCAAAAGTCCCGAAATCTAGAGAGAAAGTCAGCAACACTGTCTGTTCAGGCGTCCCTCCAAAGCCACTCTCTCAATATTATCATTATGAACGAAATAATGTCTGTCCAATAATTTAATTTGAGCCGAATTAAACAATTGGACGGGTTTAATACAGTCTTACGACAGCAACTAATGCCAGATTTTTTTAATTTTTTTGTCAGACCATTTAATTTATTGGTTGCTGTCGGGATATAATGAGAATTTCAACAAATATAACAAAAAATGTTTCTAAAATCTTTACCAACCCTACCTTTAAGTAAAAGTACAAAAGTATTAGCATTAAAATGTACTTAGAGGTCCGATGTGTAGGATTTGGTGGCATCTAGTAGTGAGGTTGCGGATAACATCCAACTGAAACTTCTCCAGTGTGCCAAGCGTGTTGGAGAACTACCATGGCTGATGTGAAAATGTGAAATTGTGAAAACGCAAAATGTCCCTCTCTAGAGCCAGTGTTTGGTTTGTCTGTTCTGGGCTACTGTAGAAACATGGCGGCCGGCTCCATGAAGAGGACCCGCTCCCTATGTAGATATAAACGGCTCATTCTAGGTAACGAAAACACAACTATTCTTATTTTCAGGTGATTATACACTAATGAAAACATACTTATTAATATTATATTCCATTTCTGCCAATAGATCTCCCTAAATGCTAAACACTTTTCCTTTAAGGTAGGAAGTACTCATTATGCAGAATGGTCCATTTCAGAATAATGTATAAAATAATATTGAATTCAAATTATTGATGCATTAATATGTACGTTAAGTATTGCAGCTGGTAAAGGTGGAGCTTATTTTAATGAATTAAAATTTAAATGATATGGATATACTCAAGTAAAGTACCTCAAAATTGTACTGAAGTGGAGTACTTGAGTAAAATGACTTAGTACTCTCAATGACAGTGTCAGTCTGTTGGTGCATTTCAACACTGTGACAGACATGAAACCCTTGAGTTGAATCATTAATACAAATAATGAGACTCAGAGCAGTAAAAGTTCTGTTTGTCCCTGAATGCAGCGACAAAGAGTTGTTTAAATGGAGTAGTGAAGTGAGGACTTTTGGGGGGTTTCCAGGGTTGCTGTACAAACGTGGAGGACATTCAATCTTAAAACCTTAAGACTAGCAATATTTATATTTTTCTAATAGTTATCAATTTTCTATATAAATATATTACATTTATTAGCGAACACACTTAGCAACTGAAAATAGGAAACAAATTGTTAGCAATAGCATCCCGCAGCAATCATATTTCCCAGCTGTCACAGATACATCAGCACAGACCTGTCACTCATGTTTTCATAAGCCCCACATTCACTCATTCAATCACCATGTGCACACCTCCTCCTGTTCCCAACATTTCTCTTGTTTTATCTCGTGAAGAACGAAGATGGAGCGACAGAGGAGGAAGAGGAGGAGCAGCCAGCCATGAACCTCCGATCCGGAGGAGAAAAGCTGGACTTAGGATGTAGAAAGAAAAGGGGCGTGAGCTCAGACACGACTGACTGCTCCTCTTTCCTCCTGCCAGCCACCTATTGACGAAGAGGATTGAGGTGAGGAAGAGGAGGAGGAGGAGGGGACTGAGGAGAGGAGCTTAAAAAGGATGGAGATGAGTGGGAGGAGGTTAGGAGAGCATGGGATGCGACACGAGTCACTGCTCCTCTTCCTCTCGTCCTCCTCAAAGCGGGGTCATGTTCAGGGCTAAAGGAGAAGGTCACGGCTGGTCGCTCCTCTTCCTCCACCATAAAGCTTCTCTATGGGCTATAAGGCGGACGGGGAGGTTGTAGCTTGTGCCTCCTCTTCCTCCTTTCCTCCTCTTTGTATTTAGAGTTTCTTTAAAAGACAAAGGAGAGGAGGAAGAGGGGGATGAAAGAGGGATGCGAGGGCCAGAGGAGGAGATCACTGTTGGAGGAAGAGGAAAACCGTCATCTTCCCCTCCCTGCTCCTCTTCCTCCTGTTTTCATTCTAGTTTAAGAAGCCAAGAGGAAAAGAAGAGGAAGTGTTTTCATCTTGTTTCATATAAAAAAAAAAAATGGTGACATGAAGAAACATATTAAATATCAGCAGACTTAAGTGTTAAGATTTGCTGATTTCATCACGTTCAACTAGTGACCTTGTGGAGGTCATAGGTCATCCTGATTTATATTCTCCATAACTTCATTGCTAACAGAGTGAGAGAGAGATGAAGAAGAATCTGACTCTCCTTCATCCTCCGTCATCCTCCAAAAGCTGGAGATTCAGAGCAAAGGAAGCAGTGAGGTGTGTCTCTGTTTGGCCGATCCAATCATAAACTAAAAGTTAAAAATACAGTGCTGAATGTATTATTACTAGAATACAAGTCAACCTAATGGTAATTACTACTTTTTTACACTTTTTTTTGTTCTGTTTTCACGAAGAGAACTTTATACGCACGCACGCACGCACGTACACACACACACACACACACACATACACACACGCAAACAAAGAGTAATCTGAAAGTGCTTCTCGCTCATGGTCACGGACAAAGGCAGGAGGCAGGGATCGGCTACGGCTCAGGAACTTGACTTTTAGAGAGAAGAGAACAAAAGACGAAGAGGAGGAGGAGGAGGATGGAGGAGGAGGAAGAGGATAAAGGGGGGTGGAGATGCAAGGTGTGAAGGGGCTTCAGATTTTCATGCTGGTAATATGATGGAAAATTTAAAAAAATATTTCAGGCTCTGATCAAATTGTGTCTTCTTATGACACTTACTGCAACTTAGATTTGGAGAGATTGTCGGGGACCTAAATGTTAATAAAAAGGGACTGAGCGACATCACAACCCCCACCGCCTGCAGGAAGATGAGTTCATGTTTTACTGAACATGTTTGATGCCAAAATATTAGGTTATTTGAAATGGTCCCACCATCTGGGCAGTTACCTAAAGTAAAAAGGACTCATGGGGATTCAAGATAAACCAAAGTCATTGTCCAGATTGACAGAATTACAGCGGCACTCACTGTCAGCTCTGAAGGTGACGGCCAACCTGCGACCTCCATCTGCACCAGACTGCACCTGAGAGAGAGAGAGAAAGAAAGAGAGAGAGAGAGAGAGAGAGAGAGAGAGAGAGAGAGAGAGAGAGAGAGAGAGAGAGAGAGAGAGAGAGAGAGAAACACACCACATTAAAAAAAGGCGTCCAACAGTATTCTTAACGTTCCCTGTGGTTTGTTAAATTGTTCAGGCTCCTTTAAACATTAAAATCAAATATGTGGGCTACCATTCCTATTCAGCGATATGAATAGTAAATGGACTTGCATTTATATAGCACTTTTCTAGTCTTTCGACCACTCAAAGCGCTTTACACTACATGTCAGCATTCACCCTTCACACACAGATTCATACACTGGCAGAGGCTGCCATGTCATGCCAACCTGCCCATCAGGATCTTATCTAAATACTCATTCACACACCGATGGCACAGCCTTCGGGAACAATTTGGGGTTAAGTATCTTGCTCAAGGACACTTTGACATGTGACCAGAGGAGCTGGGGATTTAACCGCTGACTTTCCGATTGGTGGGCGACCCGCTCTATCTCTGAGCCACAACCGCCGAATATTGGATATTTAGTTTTTTGGGCTGTCAGGATGCTACAAAGCCTGGACCTGCTGTCCTTCTGAATCAACACCCACATCTCTGATTCAAACAGCTCTGGTGCTCACTGACAGCTGTGTGTCCAAGGTTGGAGAAGCACTCAACTAAACGGATCTACGTAGGTGGGATTAAGAATGGGGACGTCAGCTTCCTGTGCCAAGGCCAGAAAAACAGGGACAGGAAAATTGGCACAAACAACATAAAACAACCGGTACAAGCAGCTGAACAGGGTTGACGATCAATGCTCGACTAACTGCTCCAAGCAACTGCTACCACAGCTATGGGATTTTTCAATTGGGTTTTGTTGGATTATTGCAGAAAATAAACTCTGTGGCCAAATCTCTTAAGCTTGTGCCAAACACAGACCTTATTTCAGGCATCTAACTAAAAACCTGTTGACTTCCAGATGAGGGAAACCAGAAGTGTTAAACTGCTAACTCTTTTCTGGGTTTTAGGACTCAATCCTGCAGCACTCTATTCAGTATTTGTAAGCACCTCAAAACACAGCCACCGGCCTGTTGCTAATACTTCAGGCGCTCCTCTGTAACAAACTGAAGTATGAACGCCAACATCTAACTTCAGTTCCTGCTGCTGTGGTAACCCGACTGTAATTAGACACCGGCCAGGCTCCGTCAGCAGTGGAGATCTTCCAGAAACGTCACCTGGATTTGGTATTTCTAGAGTAAAAGTTGTCACCAAAAAACAAAGGAAGCTGTTTGGTTCTACTGGATATCCGTCCAAGCTCCACCCAGCAGCTCTGTTTAACACAAAGGACAGCAGGTACGGTGACACGCGATGAGATAAACTGAGGTGTGAACATCGACTCCCTTGTGAGCTACAGTTACCCAGAATTCCTTTCTCTGTGTCCCTATACAAAGACATGGAGTCTCATGAGGTATGTTTCAGCAGAGCAGTTTTACAGCTTTGACCTTGTTTTCATGTTGCCCTGCCACACACACACACAACCATACACGCACACCCACACACACAACTTGTTACAGAGGTGTCAGACTATGGTCATACACAACAACCACAGACACACACCTGAAACCAATCAGACAGACTCCCTACTGTGTGTGTGTGTGTGTGTGTGTGTGTGTGTGTGTGTGTGTGTGTGTGTGTGTGTGTGTGTGTGTGTGTGTGTGTGTGTGTGTGTTGTAGAAAGTGTGCCATGCTTATTAGCAATCACTGTACTCCAACAACCCATCCACACACACACGTTTGTAATTATATACTTGTGAAGACCCTCATTGCCAGAATGCATTCCCAAGACCTTCAAAGAAGCACTAATACAGACCCTTAAACCATCAACAGCCTTTTGAAGAAGTGAGGACCGGACAAAATGTCTTCATTTTATATAAAATGTCCTAAAAATAGCCCTTAGAAAGATAAAAAAAATACATACACAGTTTGATCCTATCATGTTCTTATTCATTATATATGTTGCCTTCAGTTTGCCTCCACTGCTGACCTTTGACCTTTACAGGTTTACATGCTGCTGTGTGCACAGATGTCCTGCTGGCAGCATGAAATGGGAGGCTAATTAAAATCAAGGGAAGGTTTTCACTAACTTCCTGATTGGTTGCACTGAGACAATACCCTGCCACTGGTTCTGGATTTAGTACTCAAAACAATAAAAATAAAAGCATAGGCGCAGTTTGAACATTAAGATTGGGGGTTCACAAAAAAAAAATCTAGAGTGGATATAATGTGTACAACGCAAAGAGAGGTCTAATGTATTGGGATGCATGTAGCCTTCATATTACACCCTCGAAACAGAACACAAGTAAGAGTGTCAGTGACTAAATCAGTTTGATTGTATTGTTTTTATTGGAATGTCCTCACTGGCTGCGAGCGAAGAAGCGCTGCGCAGTGTGCCGTTATGAGCTGAACTCGTTTCTATTTATTCCTGTCGCTTGCGGTGAAAGCGCTACAACGGACGAGGAATGGCTGATTGGTTTAGATGAAATTAGGAGTTATCTGTACGATATCTCCTCATTTCACTACAAACACCTAAATAAGGAGGCAGCTGGCTGGAGGGAGATCACCAGGAGATCGCCTGAAAGTTTACTCAGGCTACTGTTGGCTGTAGGCTATTGTAAAATATTGTAATGTTTTTTTTTTGCTGGAGCCCTCTGTGTCTAGAGAGCTTCTCTGTGTCCCCCACTGCTGGTGGTTGGTCCCCACCACACCTTTCCAACACCAGAATGAGGGGCTGTATCCAACAACTTCTGTAACTTCCCGGAACAGACAATCAGGCTCATTTCATACAGTGTCTCACTAGCTTCCTCTCTCTATTCTCTTGTTTTATTCATTACACAACTACTTCTTTTCATGTTAACAACACAATGAATGCCCTCCGGGAGAGACTGCCTCAAAGTGTGACTGTTATTCTCATATTTAAACAACAACTAGTTCTCGTTGAGGCCTCCATAATCACAAAACATGTCTGTTCTCACTGAAGAGGAGCAGTTTACTGAGCCTTTCTTCAGCATGCTTCATGTTGTCTTCACTATAAACAATTCAGATAAAATACAAGCAGCCCAAGCTGACTAATCACAGTTACAGTATCTACTGCATGTGATTACCATAAAGTGGGCATGTCTGTAAAGGGGAGACTCGTGGGTACCCATAGAACCAATTTACATTCACATATCTTGAGGTCAGAGGTCAAGTAACCGCTTTGAAAATGGCCATGCCAGTTTTTCCTTGTTAAAATTTTGCGCAATTTTGTAGCGTTATTTAGCCTCCTTTACGACAAGCTAGCATGTTTAGGATTCGTTGGGTTTTCTAGTTTCATATGATATCTGTACCTTTACTCTAGCTATAAAACTGAACCTGCTACAGCCTCTCGAAGACAGTAGAGTCGGTCGGAATCGCGGGTCTTAAAGCAATTTCTCTACAACCGTACTCCGCCGCTGACCCTGCTTATCGCCACGAGTCAAACCGTCATTCTTTACAACTGACAATTTTTCAAAAAGGTAGACAGAGAAAGACACTTTTCTTCCTTCCTGTTGCCAGGTGTTTCTGACTAGTAATCATTATCCCACCGACACACACACACACTCAAACACACCCTCAGGCCTGAACAGACTCAGTCACATCAGTAAACAACAGAAGAAAAGAAGTTAAAAAAAGAAGAAGAAAAGAGCAGTTCAATATAATTTATTAATAACAAAAGAAGATGTGAAAAGCAGCTGTTGGACATCCGACACACAGGCAGAAGACACGCTGAACGCTTGGGAAATGTCGCAGGTTCGACTCCTGAGTGTGGTTCGCTTTTTAAAACGACTGCAAAGAACAGAGGTTAACTACAAATCTACAAACACGGGGAAAACTTGAACCCTGACTAAAGCAGAATTTCCCTCGGGAATCCCCAAACACAGACACGTACGCATGCACGCACACACACACACTGAATCAGTTCCTGTGGTAATCAGACAACTAATTGCAGGCTCAGCTAGCTTCACATCAACAGCAATTAATCACATAGCTGGAGGTAAAGAAAGAGGGAGGCAGGAAAGGATGCAAGGAGAAAGGAAAGGAGGCCTTAGAAGATGAGAGGAAACAGAAAAGGAGGATTCAGAAGGGGGAGTGAAGGATGATGGGAGAAGTAATCAACGAGCCTGCAGAGAAGGAAGGAAATGAGGAAGAAGAGATGGAGGAATCTGATTAAACAGGAACTCCTTCAATTATAGCTTTCAAGGTTCACGTAGCAGACTTCTCCCTCTCCCTCTTTTTGTTTGGGGCGACCAGACCAGTTCCAGATGTGGGACGGAGAACATGGGACACACTCACAGGCTGACCTTTAATCAGCATACTGCTCATGAGCTCAGGCACAAACGGTTCTGTTTGTGGAACCAGGATTAGAGCCGGGTATTGTTAGTTTCCTGTAGCACAGAAAGTATCCGTTGAATACCAAACGATTCATGATTTGGTTCACTTAAGTAAGCGGGGTTTGAACGTCTCTCTAAAGTTATCATTGGTTTTCATTGGTCACACAACTATTTCAGTCAGTTTTCACGCAAACAACCGAGTGCGCTAGATGTCTTCCGGGAGAAAGTGTGGCAGTTCTCAACACTTTTGATTTCCGACGTGTACGAACAAGTTCTTTTCCAGCATAACCCGGCCTTTAGCTCGCGAGCCACATTAGTTCTCCAACAATCCACGCTGGGTCAAACTTCTGCTTCATAAAGACGAACAAATGGGGGTGTCATGACTTGTAGTCGAATTTGAATATTGGTTGAAATTAGCTTCTGATTTCCACTATCGAAATCAAATACAGGATCAGTGATTATTTTTCTCTCTCCGCCACCACCTTCTTGCATGAATCTGATATACAAATACAGCTGTACTAAAGAAATGTAACAGCCTTCTCACTCATGGTTAAAACTATATAACAGCACAAAAATCACAATTACCAACATGAGCCACCCTGTTCTGAACAGACATGTTACATTACAAACACTAACAAAAGTAACATTTGCATTTTGGAGCATAAAACAAAAAACTGAAACTACTCAGTCCAACACTCGGGACCAGATAGGCATGATGGGAAATTTGGGCCATCCCTGTCGCTACAGTACTCAGGGCACTTCCTGTATACAGTATGCCTGTGGCATTTTACACTGCATGAGGTAGCCTAGCGGCTAGCAGACTTTAGTTAGAATTACCTTTCCTTAGTCATAGCTCCTCTAGTCTTACTTGGTTTAAAATGAAGTCCCTGCATCTCACAGAACAACACCACGGATGAATTTCAGCCTACATGCACGCATTTGCATGCATTTTTGAAACACTTTCTAAATAAAAAGGGAGTTCAATTCTCTTTTTAAAGAAGAATTTTAAAGTGTAAATGACAATCGTTGGTCATAAAACCAATGATCTGTTGATCTTTACGAATCAAGACTCCATAGTCCAAAAATGGCATGTTGAAACCGGAAATCAAATTGAATTTGGAGAATCGTGACACCCCTACGTATAAATGAGTGTGTGTGTGTGTGTGTGTGTGTGTGTGTGTGTGTGTGTGTGTGTGTGTGTGTGTGTGTGTGTGTGTGTGTGTGTGTGTGTGTGTGTGTGATGTTGATGAGGGTCTTTATGCAAAGGCCTCAGGGCTAAAAAAAACTCAGCCCTGTTCCTCTTAATGTCTTCCTGTCTTTTACACACACACCCACAAACAATACCATATGGGACGACATGGCTGCACTGGAATATCTGTGTGTGTGTGTGTGTGTGTGTGTGTGTGTGTGTGTGTGTGTGTGTGTGTGTGTGTGTGTGTGTGTGTGTGTGTGTGTGTGTGTGTGTGTGCTTGTGCGCGTGCACGTGCATTTTGGGGGGTTAACTAGCCGCTACAACACCACTTCTATGGGGTCCAATCGGCTGCTAGTAACCAAAACCCCGGGTCAAAGCTCTATTCAGTCTAATCGGGTCTGGTAGGGTCTTGCTGTATTGCTGCTGATCTCAATATATCAATATGTCTCATATCCAAGTGGATCCACTTTGATGATTAGCTCTGATCACATGTTTATCATCAATCATCATCATTCCTCTTCATCCCGTATGGGACATAAGGCTTCAATGAGCTCTCTCCACTGTATTCGGTCCTTGGCAGCATGTTGGGCCTCTCCCCATGACAGGTTCATCTTGTCCAGCTCATGTGTCACAGTTCTGCGCCAGGTGGATTTTGGCCTCCCGGGTTTTCTTTTGCCCGGTGGTGTCCATCTTAAAGCGACTCTCGGGATCCGGTCCTGCTCCATTCTCAGCACATGGCCTAGCCATCTCAGACGTCTGTGTGTGATTTCCTTGATGATGCTCCGGCTACTGGTTTTCTTGTACAGTTGGTGGTTGGAGATTTTGTTTGGCCAAAAGATCTGGCATATTC
>CAKALG010038226.1:0-10579 GCA_916700815.1 Helicolenus hilgendorfi | reverse complement strand
TATTTTTCCTTTGTCCAGCCCATCTTGCTCTGTGTTGTGTGATTTACTCAAGCCTGGGAGACATGTGATCACTCTGCTGGATACCGAGAACTCCAGGCAGCCAGTGTTTTTGGAGGAGGAGGAGGAGGAGGAGGAGGAGGAGAAGGAACAAGGAAAACAATCTGACACAACCGGCCGACTATCAGGACATTCTGTGCGACCTGAGAACATGTAGACTCTGCCAGAAGACAGTGATTATTACACTCAACAGGAATGAGCCTCAAATCAAATATTCAAGTACACTACGTAGCGTACATGTACGTACACTCGGCCCCACGGCCTTGGAAAGTTGCCACTTTCGATGCTGCGTTTAAGCTGAGGATGCAACTCACTTTAATGCTCACAAACAGTTTAGTTTGCATTTTAAAACAGTTGAGATAAACATAAGAGATTGTACAAGGGTAAATGGATACATGACGCACATGAGGGTAAGCCACACCTGCATAGTCTGGCGCTGGTATAATTTTAAGACTCGATTGACATAATTGTTTTTTAGTCTCATGTGCTCTACATTGGTAGATTGTTCGGTCCATCACCATTGGTCCAGACTGAGCACTAAACCAGCAGGTCAAGGTTTTCACTTATAGAGTTTTGGGTGTAAGAAAATATATGGTTCTTTCATTTAAAAAAAAAAAAAAAAAGTAAGGTAAAAACACAAGGTGAAAAGTGAACTACAACTCCCAAGGTGCATTTTGGTGAGAAATATCCACTCGCCAAACCTGAAATTCTGCTGATAGAGCTTCTCATTTTTATATGAATTCACTTTCAGATTATTGGATTATTGGTGCTGTTGAATTGCATTGTGTTCTACTAACAGGTGTTTCTATTATTTTGTCAACCCTATTTATATCAATGGGGGTTGGCTAAATAACAGAAACACCTCTCTGTATCATGGAATATATACTAACTTGTAAAGTATGCTGTTTTTGTAGTTAGGAAGAACATACTTTCCTGTTTTATAGACAGGAAATTATGCAATATGTGCACAGTGCAAAGCCAATCAAATTGCAGGTTAAATTTAACACAAAGACAGCGAAATGTTTATGGCAGTTATGTTTTGTTTTCCTGGAGATGTTTCACCACAATTGATTTTAGTTTTTCATGGCTGAGAGCAGCTTCTAGTGCATTGCATTGTGGGAGAACAGTGTACATCAACACAGCACATTCAAAATAGAGTTGTGCAGGGATAGCATGGCAATGGTTCCCTCCACTAAAAGCCAATGGGATTTTTTTCCATTGGTTTTTGGATTATTGCAGAAAATAAGCTCTGTAGCAAACACATGTTTATGATACTTGCAAGTTTTACAACTCACACTCTCTGAATATCTACAGCTACAGGTACATATTCAGGTATTCTCTGAGGCTGACGAATGTTGTAGAAAATGCCTTCATTGGTGCGAGCCCAGTCAAAATTAGTCATGAAATTTAATCTGTGCACATAGATTAAAAATGTTTTTGTGATGGTCAGCACAAAATCAATTTGTATGTAAGCCACGTTATTGTGAATGGGAAAGTATAGAGAGCAGCGAACGCCACGTAGGGAGGAGGTTGTGGTGCATGAGCGGGTAACAAAACGCAGGACTTCACCCTGTTCGTGTCCCGTATGAAACCAGAAATCAACATTGATTTATTAGTCACGTAACTTCAGTACTTAAGTTATAACACTACCGTGCGTCACGTGTTGCTGGACATTTGTAGGAAAACACACAAAAAATACATAGTTGTCAGGAAAAAAAGGGAAATTTGTGTCTATATACACGAATCAAATAGATTCAATTTCGGGACTATTTCACTATCTGCCGTGAAACTGCGTTGAAATGTGCCAGCTGTTTAAATTAATTATGGAAATGCAAATGAAATGGCCTCCTCTATCCTTGAACCTGAGTTGATTCAGAAAGACTGTTGACGAGTGCGTTTCAAGAACTAATGAGTATTACGTTAGTGGTTTTGTTCTGTGTTATATTCAACTAACTCATCCTCTCTGAATATCTAACAGCTACATGTACATATTCACATATTCTCCTACGAATGTTGTAGAAAATGTCTTGATTGGTGCAGAACACCAGTATTTTTTCTTTCAGTAACATTTCATTCATGTAGCTCCACACATTCACACTTGCCCTATTGCCCTAGGGTTGCCCTATTTAACCGCAGATCTCTGTTGGAGCAGTGCGAGGCTAAGTGCCTTGCTTAAGGCCATGTCAAGAGTGTTACTCACTCTTGTTCTCACACACCTGTCCCCAAAGTGTGTATCCAAACCTGTAATCCCCTGCTCACACATGCTACTTTCTAGGCTACATGGTATGCCATTATTGACTTTGTACATGCATTGTCACCATTCATAATGTCTGTCTTCAAAAGGCGTTCCCCTCATCAAGCTTACTTTTGTTTTTGGCCATGCTGTATCAAAAACAAAAGTCTTGTTTGTGAGCAAATGTTTAAAGTTTAAAGAGGACAGTATGTATTACATGTAGTCTTTGTGGTATCCAGGCATTTCCCTTTAAAAGTAACCACGGGGGCAGCTTGTTATTCACCTTATCATGACTCTTCTTCTCCACAACAGTCCGGCAGAACGTCACAGGCCTCGGGGGCCGGTTGTTATCCTGGCTAAGAGCAGCCAGGCCAAACACAAGTTTCCTAACATGACCGAAGTGAAGAGAGAGCAAACAAAATAACAGGGCGGAGAAACAGCATTCCAAGAGTGCTAAGAATAGCAAACTGGACCCTGTGCTCCCGGCACTAAGTTCACAACTAGTCTTAGGCAACAGGCAGAGTGAGTCTGAGCATGATGCCAAAACTTTGCCAGGTCGATGTATTTGCTGAGCTTAGGACTTTTTGTAACTGGAGCTCCGGACCAAGTTCATTTAAAAGGTGCAAATACAAATTGAAGCCAAGTCGGAATTTTAACTCACAGGCCATAACTCCACAGTAACGGCTCATTAACCATTGGAAATTACTAAATATTAACCATGTCAATACATGTAAGAATTGCTTACAACAGTATAGCCTATATAGTAATATATATATGGTTTATATAATAATCCCAAACAGTGTTTCTAGCTGTAATTGTGTTGCCATTTTGACAAATTGGACAGCTGCTATAGGTGAAAGATAAACTAGATAAAAGAAGGAAAGATCTTCTGTATACCATCTACATTGATTTATCATCCACACAGGGAGGGATGTTCATCACTTCTGGCTTTAGTTGCTGCAGAAGTGTCGGTAGTTTCATTTCTAATTTGATCAAACAAAAGGCAAAAGCTATAAAAGATAAATTGCATAATAGGTTAGTCATTTTCCTTTTCCATGGGCTGCACTGTGGTGTAGCGCTGTCGCCTCACAGCAAGAAGGTCGTAGGTTCGAATCCGGCTTGGGGCCCTTCTGTGTGGAGTTTGCATGTTCTCCCCGTGTTAGCGTGGGTTTCCACCAAGGTGCCTTATCACATTTCATTCAAATATATCGCTAACTTTTGGAGTAATCCTGCTAACAGACAGTCAAGCAATCAAACAAACCAACAAACAACAATACCCCCTTGGCTCAAGGCCTTTGGCATTGGCGGAAGCAATGAGGAATAACGTTCTGTAAGATATCATACGTTGTATGAGGTGAGTTGAAATCGTAAGAGCTAAAACGGTGGGGCTAATCCAACCCAAATGGAGAAAAAATTGTATAAATTGAGCAAATAATGTGGACAAGGTCCTTTTAGTAGCTGTTCTGGAGCTTTCAATCACATCACATGATCTTCATCAGCAGATGGAGTTGTCAGCAGTTCTCAGCAGCAGTGGGGAAATTAAACAGTTTTGTATAGTGTTGTGTTTACTGACACTGAATACTGCTAATTTATGTATTGTTGGGAAAACATCATATGCCAACAAGAATCTATGTGAGTATGTGTAAACATATTTTTAGAGCATCCACCCCGACCTCTACATCCTTTTTATGTTACATAATGTCACAAAATCTAATGAATTGTTACTGAAAGTTGGTACTGAATGTAAGTTCTGTGCTGCGGAATAATTTAATACTAAGAAAATTCCCATTGGGGGGAATAAGCTGCTTTATAAACTTTAGACTAAACCTGTGAAGAACTTTGTTTATTAGCAATTCAATACTAAAATATAATGTTTTATCCTGGGTTTCTGTATGTGCTACTTTGGAAAGAAGGAAAACCCCAAATAAAAGAAGCAGATACAGATTCCTCCTGTATATAATGTATTCGATAGAAAGCTGAGATCTACTCGTCTATCTTTGTTTTCATCATCTTGAGATCATAGGTTTTCTTACTTTAAGATAAAATAAGATAATTGGGGAAAATGTCAGATCCAATTCATGCAATTATCACATTATCTCATTTGTGGTGAAGGAAGATAATTCTCACTAACATTCAGGCCGACACAGGGACGAGGGTTAACTCAGACAGTCGATGTGTCGTCTCAACCCTCCGCACACCTCAGCCATCTAATTGTTTTTATTACGGATGTGAATTTTAATGTAATGTTGTTGACATTTAAAGATGTAACCTAAGCGATCTTTATCTTAAAAAGAACAAGAGAAAGAGCAGAAGTAGGTCGCGAGAGACAGCGAATGTGGGGAGAAGACGGAGACTGTATTTGCTGTCTGCATAATGTAATTCTGTGCAATTCTACGGCTTTTGCAGTAACATTATGAAGCTACAATGGCAGACTGGAGCCTCTGCGACCAGTGACGACAGGAGGTTAACCTGTGACAGCAGTATCATATGAACGGGTCAGACACAAGCTTAACCATCGTTCATTAGACCCACGTCGTACATTATGTCTGTCTCCTATGGCAACGGCGTCATCGTCTGCGAGTGTCTGTAGGAAACATGTATTTCAACAGAGGAGACCATGCAGCAGTGACTCACAGGGCATTAACACAACTCAGTACGAACAGACAGTCTCGATGGCTGTGTACAAACAGGCACATTGTGCCACTATTACTCATTACACTGTAAAAAATAAATCAGAGCAAGCCACTCAGGCCGTATTTACCCTGAAACTGCCAAAATCCTACTTCCTGTTTTCCATGTTGTGTTAAGAATGGGTCACATCAGCTTTTAAAACAACGACATTTTGCGGCTAATAGAATTGCAGTGATTAGTGGATTTGCTCATAAGTAAATCTGAATGAATTTTTTAAACTTTGATCCACAGGTTTGTGCCGTTGTCCAATCACGTGCCGTCAAGAGTTAAAAATGGATGAAGCTGTAGTTGCTTATTAGCAGCGTTGCCAGATGTACAATAATTATCGTATTGATCAATAATGCCCAAAGTGCCTTAATGACCATTTTGTGACGCTTGCATTGGTTTTAGTCTGCTGGATCCTTTAAAGTTGTTTAAATATGTATAAAATTACACATTTATGCCTATTTGTTCGCGTAATTATGACTTGCGTACGATCATTTTCCTCAAAATACAACCTTTTTAAGCCTCTGGTACGATAGTTTAAAGGTCCCATATTGTAAAAAGTGACTTTTTTAATGGCTTTTATATTATAAAGCAGGTTTAGGTTCTATATAAATACCGAGAAAGTATCGAAACGCTCAATCCACAGAGAAATACACACAGCACGTATTCAGAAACTGAGCTTTTGAAACAAGCCGTCAGGATTTCTGTCCATTTGTGATGTCACAAATCTACAATATTTAGACCTTTTCACAGTTTTAAACGTAAACATTCTAAATGGGTCCCAGTTTACTTCCTGTTGCGGTGGATGTGAATGACATCAGCTGACAGGACGTAAACATGGACCCAAGCTGTTTCCTTGCAACACAATTCCATAGAAATGTACTAAAACGGAGCGTTTCAGACAGAGAGTAAGTACAGATATATCCAAGCAGATAGCATGAGGAAAATAACGTTTTTTTTTAAACATTAAAATAGGTAAACATGATCTAGTAGAAACCCAAAATACAAGTAAGAACCTGAAAATTAGCACGATATGGAACCTTTAACATCCCCCATCTGGCAACGCTGCTTATCAGCTGTGTTGCACCATTCACTTTTCTGTCGGTTTAACTTCTCCACAACAGCCAGCTCGTTTGCTAACTGGACGTCAGCAAACTTATTAGTACGAAGAGCTTTGTTTTCCCTCTCAAATGTCTTTTTAGTGATGTTGCAAAAAAAAAATTCCAGGGGAATTCAGCAGAATAGCAGAGAGAAAATAGTGAGAATCTGTGGGAGACATCGTATTGTGAATAACTAGCACTAGCCTAGCTGGTTAGCTGCACCAACTAGTCTTCCCGAGGATAGTAACTAAGTCACCAAGCTTATCCAAATATTTTGCAAAGGCGTACTGATACATTTTAATGGACCACTTTATACAAATCTTATATTTTTATATAAAGCTGCACAGTCACATTTTTTTCAATTCCGGTATCTACAAGGAGAGCAAAATGATGCGTAGGCATGTTAGGCTACTTGTATTTGAAAGCTCCATTTGTGAATTTGTCAGCATTGCCATGACAATAAGTAAGTCATCATTCATTTCACACTTTGGCGGTTTGGCTGAGCCAACATCAGCATGGAAGAGTACCAAATCCAACAATGGAATGAAAGCCAGACAGTTATATGATTGGTATGTGGGCTATCGTTTTAAAGCAGTCAATAGGCGACGTGTGGCTACTTTTAATCAAAGACGTTTCTTTTTAAGACATGCAGGAGAAGCTTAGTGTAGGTACAAAAACAAATGTGACATGTTTTATTCTTACTCTGAGCTGACAGCAAGGTCTGTTCGACCTTGCTGTCAGCTCATATTGGTATCAGATATGGGTTGCATCCTAGAATAGATTTGAATCGTCATCCAAAAGAATCAGACAGAAGCAGCGACGGCCCGCAGTGTCAACAGAGCCACAGGCAGCTATCAGTGTTAAAACTGTGGTTTTCTCAGTTCAAGTGAAAATAGGAGTGCCAGTAGGGATGTGATCATCCTCAACAGGTCCTCATACCAAAGGGACAAGATCATTTTTCCAAAATTACCCAGAAACAGCTCTCACACAGTAGACCTACTGTTACGGTGTGGCTATGTTTACGCTAAAAGTACTGAAGTTTGGGAAAACCCTACAAAAAAACCAGGAAATACCCTTTTTGTTTTTTTTTCTGAAGGCCTTTATACACCGAGAACGTGACGGATAAAGGACCCAAAAATGCAAAATACTCAACTGAAAATATAAAGCGGTGCAGGAATGAGTCCTAAAACCCGGAAATGAGTTAGCATTTTAGCACTTCTGGTTCCCTCGTCTTGAAGTCAATTGTTTTTTTTTTTATGGGTTTTTAGTTAGATGCCTGAAATAAGGTGTGTGGTTAACACAAGCTTAAGAGATTTTAATGTTTTATTCTACGATATTAAATTAGTCAGTAAATAATTCACTTTGGTTAAATGAGACTACTGAACTTCATCACGCCGACTCGTCCGCCGTTACAGCCACGTTGCGTATACTCGCGTCCAAGCGACCGTGGTGTAGTTTGTTTACAGCCTAACGTTAGCGTTTTACTTCTAGTGATTGCATTCACACTTCAAAAATCATAAAAATGGTTTTCATTTGGGAATATCATCTTGCTGAACAAAATGCGTAAGTGTTTTGTTTGCCACAGAGCTTATTCTGTGTAATATTCCAAAACCCAATGGAAAAATCCCATTGGCTTTTTGTCGAGGGAACCAGGGCGATGCTAACTTCCGGGTTGGTCTACAAAAAAAATTCATGCCTGCACCACTCTATTATATGTCTAAGGCTTTTATTGTGAAAGGTAAGAACAGAAGGAGTGGATCTGGTCTGCGCTGCCTTTGTCAAGGTTGAAAAGAGTAATAAAGTTTGCAGTCTTGGTTCGGACTACGTGGCCTCCGTGATGGGTGCAACTGAACCTGTTCTGCACAACGTGATTGGATAACGCCGTTATTCACTGTGGGAAAGTTCAGAAAAAAAGTATGTTGGTTTTTCGGCACATAATATTTGCATTCGGTGTGAAAGTATTCAAGACAAAAATATTAAAAAAAATTAAAAAATATATGTAAATGTGAATTTACGTGCAAATTAATTGCAAGAAAAAAAGCCTTTAGATGAGAAGATGTACATGTGGAGCTAAAGCCAGAAGGCGATTATCCTATCCTAACATAAAGACAGGAAGCGGGGTAAAAGCTAGCCTGGCTCTGACTAAAGTAAAAAAAAAAAAAAAACACTTACCATCTATATACAAAAAGAAATTTAAAAGGGCAGTTTGTGCTTCTAAGGGGAGTTACGTATTGTATCTTTGGCTAATTTGATAAACAACTGCTTGAAGTACAGACGTGAGAGTGGTATCATTCTTCGATGTTCTGTTCTAAATCTTGGAAAGAAAACAAATATGTGTATTACTTAAAATGTTAAACTATTCCTTTAATGCTGACTGCCGATAGGAGACGGATACACACCCTGATCTCTGCTGTTTCTTTCACATGCTTTGTACACCCAGTCATCCACCCTAACCTCATTCCTGATCATTCATGACGTTTGTCGGTGATATAAACAACATCACGCTACTTCCTTTGTCAGGAAAACATAAACACAGGTAGTTTTAAGCTTTAGAGGTCATGCTCATTATATCGTTTGTTTGCCTGTTGCTCTTCTTCTTCTTCTTCTTCAAGTGTTTTTCTGCTTCTATCTTAATGGCTTGGTCCACTCAAATTACACAAAACCTATTTTACATCTTAACCTCAAGTGGCATCTGGCTATGCAGAACCAGGTTACGCTGAACAATCTGGTTCAGTGACAGCGTGGTTCTTCCTTTCAGCACAAACGTGTGTCTGAATGTCACATGTTCAGTTGTGGGAGCTGATTTATTTAGACTTAGAGGTTACTTTAGTTCAGTATTTAATGAGAACGCATAGCTATGTATATAATGATTTTTCCTTTTATCCGACTGCTCAGCTGTTATACTTTCCCTGTCTGAAGTTTTTTTTATCGCACACACTTAAAAAGCTGATCACAAACCCGGTTACACGTACACATGGCTAAGAAATGGGCTGAGAAATCGGGTTTCTCTTATCTCCTATTCCGATTACCTACAGCGAATTTTGGCGTTTCACCAAATTTGTCAATCCACCTAGGTGTGAACAGTTTTCAGCAGAACTGCTTTCTACCGAATAAACAGTTCTGATGAAACTGTTGACAAAGTATTCTGTGGATTTTCCAGAGTAACACAGTACCCGGGAAGAGAAAACACCACAAACAAGATTCCATTGACCTCCATTGTATGAAGAGAGGTGGAATTTCCTGTTATGGATATCTCTAAACCTGGACAGCTTAAACTATCTGCATATCGAGATACCAAAGTCATTATTAGTCAACAGAGCCTTACCAACATGGCAGAATGAGGCAGAACAATAAGATTAAGATCAAGAAAATCTAATTCACCATAAAGATAAGAGTTATCAATCAATCAATCCAACTTTATTTGTATAGCACCTTTCATACAGGTTAATGCAGTTTACAGTGCTTCACAGATCACAAACCGAAAATAAGATACAACAAGCGCGGACCGTGAAAACAACAGTAAAGAACAATTTAGGGCTGCAACTAACGATTATTTTCATTGTCAATTGATCTGTCGATTATTTTCTCGATTAATCGATTATCAAAATAGTTGGCGATTAATTTAATAGTTAACAACTAATCGATTAATTGTTGCAGCTTTACAACAATTTGACAATTTGAGACCAATGCACATGAGATAAAAATGCAATAAAATAGAATTAAAAGTTATGATAACTATAATAGTAATAAAACAGCGTGAAATAAAAACTAGATTAATCAAATTAAAAACAATAATAAAATTATACAACTTAAATACAATAAAATAAGTGATTAATAAAATAACAATCAAATATAATAAAATTATACAACATAAATACAATGAAATAAGTGATTAATAAAATAACAATCAAATAGAATAAAATGATACAACTTAAATACAATGAAATAAGTGTTTAATAAAATAACAATAAAGAAGAATAACATTATACAACTTAAATACAAAAACATTTGTGATTAATAAAATAATAATAAAATAGAATACAAGTTTACAACTTAAATACATTAAATAAGTGAATAAAAAGAAATGTCTATAAACCAGTCAAAAGCGTGGCTGAATACGATTTCAATTCAGTTACAATTATGTAACAATGTTGTCCTTTATATGTGATGAAATAACAGATTGAGATTTGTCAGCATCTCTTACTCTGAAAAGGGAAGCTGTTTGAGAGAGTAACCACGATTGCACCAGTTTCCTGTTGCAGCTTCGTGTTCGGTTGCATCGTGCTATCAGTGTTACCATCGCATTTATATGAGCTACAACCTCTTCATGTTTATCTAATAAGTAAAGAGCTAACAGGATCAGACCTGATCTTGGCAGGCAGGACTTGTAAAGGTTGTCTAATGGGGGTTAGAGGGGGATGGTGGTGGGGTGTTGGAGGGTGGTTCGTCGTTGGCCAAATGGAACCGCTGGAGCACAACACAGCTCACACCAAGAGACCCAGGAATCTGAGAG
>CAKALG010038206.1:0-14521 GCA_916700815.1 Helicolenus hilgendorfi | reverse complement strand
CTGACACACACACACACACACACACACACACACACACACACACACACACACACACACACACACACACACACACACAGACATGTAGAGGACACATGTCATGGACTTCTAAACAAAACCTGACAGAGAGAGGTGGGGTGGGGGGTGAGATGGGGTGAGGAAGACAGTGTGTAGAAGAGGAAATGGATGAGGAGGAGGCGGAGGAGAAGGGGGGTGTCTCCTAATTCTCGCTTCCTCTCTCTAATCCGCTCCTTCTCTCCTTTTCTCCCCTCTCTCCCTCACTGTCTCTCAGAAGCATAGAGAATCAGTTTTAATGGTTTGTCAAATAATGCTTTTCTCCCCCACAGTGGATTGGTGATGCGGTGTTTGTGTTAGCTGTGTGCGCAGCTATCTGTGTGTGTGTGTGTGTGTGTGTGTGTTTTAAAGGGAAGCTTGCCCTACTTTAGCCCAGTGGTTTTCTCTGTTGATATTGCCCATAGCGCCGGATTATACGCTTTTCAATGTGGTCAAACACACACACACACACGCACACACGACACACACACACTCAGAAAACAATGCAAACACACACAAAATGTACACATACACACACTGGGGAGAAAGAATGTATGCACACAGGTAGTGTAGAAGTGCGCAGCCGTACAGACAGATGCCGCGTGAATACATGCAGTCACACACAAATATATATGTCCACATAGTAAGTCATGGTGCACATTACATACTGTGTGTGTGCGCGCTTGTCACATTATATATTTGGTTATGCGCTTGCATGCGTGTGCTTTGTCTATTCGGCTCTCAAGGCTAGTTATGACCAATGTCTGTGTGAGACTAGAGTGTGAAATTAATGATGTAGTATGTGTGTAAAGTCAAGGTTGAACCATTTTACTGTCTGTGTGTGTATGATGGATATAGCAATATATCTGGAGTACAACAGCTATATGTGTGTTTTATATGTGGCATTTTTGTGTGTGTGTGTGTGTGTGTGTGTGTGTGTGTGTGTGTGTGTGTGTGTGTGTGTGTGTACACCTGTAAGCACTTTGATTGATGGTTCCATATGGCCTGACTGTACTGTACTACAAAATGAGAGCGGTAGACAGAGCAGGATGGAGGTAGAGAAACACCGGTATAGAAGGAAAAAGAGAATTAACCAGACAGACACAAAGGAGATTGGGGAGAGTTATATTGATGCATTTATCTTATTGTCCTGTATTTGATTCAAAGTGCACAAAAGTTTAAGAATGTCGTCTTTCAGTTTAGTAAGGTAGCAAATCATTTATAAGGAATTGACTTTTTGACCTACAAAACAATGTAAGGGGCTGTATTGGTGTGTGGGTGTGCTGCTATATAGGTAACATTGAGACAATGAAATGCAATGCAAAAAAGGACATGGGATGAATTGATTGAATATCAGACCCATTGGTTTGAAGGCCTATCAGACACCAAAACACTGCACAGCAGTTTATAGCACTGGAGAAAGGATTTTACAGCAAAGTAGCATGGCAGCATGCTAATGAAGGTGAGGTAAAATGACACTGTTAGCATCATAAAATAAATGTAACAAATATTTGCACTATTTGATCGCTGGATGATGAGCTAGATTCAACCTTTTTTCGTCGGAAAACCATGTGTTTTTTTTGTGCTGGAGCCCTCACAAAATGTCAACGCATTAAACAAATTATGGGGACTGCTTATTTACCAGTCTGGTCGCACGAAAAGGCATATGAATGACACAATATGCCATGTAAATTCATCCACGTGAATATGCAACGCTCGGAGCTAGTGACGTAGAAACAAATGTGAGAAAGACAGGGGAGGTGGGTGGGTCCGACAAACACAGGACTTTCAACCAGGAGACCGGTGATCGAGACCGCTGTTTTGTTTTGTAAGTTATGTTAGTGACATTTGTCAGGTGTTTTAGTGACGTTTGTGACATGTTTTCCGTACTTATGTTATGTTGTTTCCATACGTATTGTACTATTGTAGTTTACGTACTTATTTTAAGCCCAACCATGATGCTTTTCACCGCTACAGTTTAGGTACACTACAACGTGGTGATGCACTAGGCAGTTGTTGGCAATGTTTCTGTGAACCACCATGGAAGATGCACCTCCATAATCCCGATTATTTAATCACCTTTCTATCTCTGTTTTGTTGTTTTGTTTTTCAAATGGATAAGCGTATTTGCCAAGAGCCGCTATGTTTGGCGCATATCCATGACTCACATTCACAACTTTTAGCTTTTTTTGTTTTTGTTCCAAGTGTCCCACATTACTGATGGAAAAGAGCCAATGTCAGGCTTTGGGCCAGTTTTCATTTTACTTTTCTGCCATTGCCATGTGCACCAGGGATTTGTGTATATACACTATTCGAGTTTGAGAGACAAAGAGACTCTCAGATGTCATTTGGCCACCATTTCATGCCTTTATTAGATAGCATACAGTAGAGAGCTGACAGGGAATGAGGGAAGAGAGAGGACATGCAACAAAGGTCCCTGGCTGCACTTGAACTGGGGACATAGCGATTACATGGGCAACAACTTAAATCCCAAGGTCCCCAGGACAAACTAATAAAATACTGTATGTTTTGAGCAAAAATAACTTAACTTGAAGTTTATGAAATGGAGCTAATACAGCATTATTATTTTTTTATACCTGCACCATTTTGGTATTTTTGTAGCATTTTATTGCCTCTAAGTTGTGTGTACGGGCCATCATATTAACATCACAACACATGCTGCATTGAAATCTCCCCTAGTCCTCTGAAAACAAGTTGTTTTTCTTCTTTTCTTGTTCTTCTTTTACCATTAAAAAAAACGGTGTTATGTTTGGGAAACCAGGCACTGCTGACTGGCAGATGCATGTTATGTAATCTAGTTGTTTGTGAAGGTGCAACACTACCAAATATGAGGTTCAGGAGGTGGTTGGTGTATGGCGTGCATTATGCCTCTATAGACTTGAAAACTAAAACGAGGTTGCGTGTGCGTGTGTGTGAGAGACAGTGTACTTTAGTCTGGAGGACCCAGAGTCTTGGCCAGCAGCCAGCAGTCTGGATACCCACAAACCCTTGCTGAGGCTGCTGCTGCTAGGCAGAATGGGCTTTCTAAAGTGCAGTTAAACCTCTGTGGCCACATTTGAACCTCCAGATCATGATTAGGAGTTTTAAGGGTTTGCCATGGACCCAGGCACCTAGATGTTGCTCTTCAGGTAAGAGACAAAACCAACTTTCAGTTCAATAGAAATGTCTTCTGTTGTGATGACTGGACAAAGCACAGCTTCCTATAATATAAGACAATTCTTCACTAGAAACTAGAGCTGCTCTGTTTATGGTCCAATGAGTAAATGTACTCTCTTATCTTGCCATCTAGGAACAAATCAGTGCTTTAATCACATGGGAACCCCTTTCACAACCTCATTGTTTCAACCTGAGATCCCCATTCAATAAAACATCATCTTGTGAGGGCCCACTTGAAGCAACCAGTGACCCATGTTAGGGCCAGATTCACAGTGAGAAAAACACTGGTCTACGATCCAGCGAGACTTGGCTCGCTGCCAGCTGCCTACTCACAATATCCCGCCGCCCTGCTCCCGTTCCTTACCGCAGCTCAGACAAATTGGTCCCTCTGGGATTTTGTGGAGCTTTTTTGTACCTATTGTGACCTAAAATTATGTTGACTTTTCTCAAAAATTGCTAAGCAATTTACATTTTTAATGCAGGCTATTTTTGCAATATAATTGTAATAATTGGTGCAAATTGCAAGTCAGGGGAAAAAAGGTGGCATTTATTTCATTCAACGGGAATTTAACTAAGCGAGCTGTGACTATGTGTCATTGAGAAAGAGACATATATAATCATTTCCTGTGTTAATTAGCATACTGCAAATCACAGGTTGAATTTTCTGACAAGAAAGTTCAAAGCAACGGAAATACTGCTCATATGCTTCAGTCTTGATAAATATACCTTCAACTCAGTGTCTGCACAAAACACGCCAAATTAAATGCTAATTTTGGAACCTTTTTCAAGATTTTGAAGTGTATAGTTTGACAGTACAATATCAACATTTATTTTTCGACCTTGGTGTTTGTCTGAATACCATTTAAGGCTTATGATAAATGGAAGTATAATAATGCAGGTTAAACGAAACACAAAGTGCCTTAATTTCCTTATTTGCGTCACACTGAATAGAAATCACATCAAAATGAAGCTCTCAGTCATTTCAATCATCCTCCATTTCCTTCGTCTTAACGACTTCACTTAGGAATCATTGATTGTTGTAGAAGAAGGTGGAAGTAAACTAACGATAGATTATTTATGTATTATTTCTTTAGGTGCATAGGTTTAAACAGAGTGCAGTTTCTCTGTTGATTTTGTGATTTTATGTTGAGAAATTGCACAACTGTTGGGATTGATAATTGCACTATAGATAGACAGATAGATAGATGTACTTTATTGATCTCAAATTGGGAAAATCTTGAAAATTTCCCAAGTTGGGATCAATAAAGTGCATTATTGTACTAAGTAATACTAAGTAATTATTGCATTTACTTCTGTTTCACACCTGTAATGCATGCAAACACGCACATGCCTCTGTAGACCGTCCCGCTCTGATAGACAGACAGCTTGACAGACAGCGTGTGGGTGGGTGAGATTCCTGGTATAAGTGCAGTATAAGGGGGATTGCGCGGCAGGGTGCTGCTTGAGGACACCAGAGAATCAGCGGGGTTCTTATACTCTTAGCGCACAAATCAAATGCCACCCACTGCCAGAGTGCCCTTGAGCAAGGCACTCTCAACCCCTCACAACAGTAGATCTGTGTGATCCTGTGTGTACCTCTAAATTCCTGTGTTTTTAACCCTGTTTGTGTGTCTGTGTTTGTATGTTTGAATGAGTTTATGCATCTCAGTACATAAAACATACACTCCCGGAGGCAAAAGCACTGTAATTCCTCTTCAGAATAAGATCTTTTTGTCTGTCTGTCTCTCCATGTCTCTGCATGAAATGTGCTCAAACCTGTGAAAAATAAATCTCTCCAAAAATATCTACTCCCAACTTCTTTTCTTCTCTCATCTTCTCTTCTCTTTTCTTCTCTAGAGCTGCAAAGATTCATCATTAATCAATAAGATGTCAACCATTAAAATAATTGCCAACTATTATGATAATCAATTAATAGGTTTGAGTAATTTGTTATGGAAAAAAAGTCATAGTTTTCTGATCCCAGCTTCTTAAATGTGAATATTTTCTGGTTTCTTTACTCCTCTATGACAGTAAACTGAATATCTTTGCGTTCAGGACAAAGCAAGACATTTGACGACGTCATCTTGGGCTTTGGGAAACACTGATTGACATTTTATAGACCAAAGAACTAATCGATTAATCAAGAAAATAATCAACATATTAATTGACAATGAAAAAAATGGTTAGTTGCAGCCCTGCATCTCTCCCCTTCTCTTCTCTTCCAAAAACAAATAAAAGAAAGAATCATTAAACATCTCAATAATACGTTTAAAGACAGTCTTTAAAAGTGTTTAAAAACAAGTTAGCTTAAGGCTACAGTAGCTACCCTTGGGTAGACTGCCAACTAGTTCCATAGCCAGCGGTCTACAATTAAGCCAGAGAACTAATTATCCATGAACACAACTTAATATCTTTAAGTGCTGCACATAATGAGTGGTTGGAAAATAACCACATTATTGTTTTTTTTCATATTGCAGTTGTTGGGTTTAAACCTCATATCTCCAAAATGCCAAACTTCCTTTTGTTTAGTCTGGACCCAATGCATTTAAAAAAAAAAAATCTTTCAGTGGTGTTTTAAAGTTGGAGCTACAAGGGTTTCAGATGACTACAGTAGTTATGTATTAAGTGTTAACACAGAGAGGAACTAAAAAAGGAATGAAAATACCCATCTTGCCTAAGGCCATTTTTTTTTTTTACTTCTGCTGCACAGAGAGAGAAAAGAAGCTCTTGTGTTTTGTGTATCCCTATCTGGTTTCACCAATTTCCAAAAATTCACAGCTCTGTTCCCAGAGATGCATACCACCACTGTTTACAGATTTATACCACACTGTGTTCCCCAACATACTGTCTACAGTTTGTACACAAACTGGAAACACAGCCAACTAAGCCTATGATTTAAAACAAATGTCCTACTTTGTGTCCTCATCATTTTTCTTTTTCTGTTTTTATATGTTAGCAAAAATCTTCCCGCCCAGAAAAATTAGATTTGTTGTTGTTTTCAGTACGTTCACTTCTTCTCAAGATGTCTTCCATCATCTGATCACTGCCTTTTCTTTCTCCCTCTCAGTGTCTGTCTTCTCCACAACAAGCGCTTCTTGTCTATCCATTTACTCCGAGCTATGTTGTGTCACTGATAGACTAGTGTTCCACCAGGCAGACTGAAAAAATGGATTACACTCCCAGAATGACAGGTTGAAACAAATAGTCTCAGCCAGGGGCATACATCTACTGTACAAGTCTGAGGTCTATCTATAGTGTTGGCAAGAAGAAGCCAAATGCTCTGCAAGATGGAAAAGAGTAATATTTGTTTTATGAGCTTACGTTGGTCTCGTCTCTGGTTAGTGTGTGACAGATTGTTTTTCTAGATGTCGGAGACAGTAGATATATGGGGAACCTAAGATACAAATTGCTGTTATCTCTCAAAAAAAGTCAGCTTTTTCTGAAAAGAAGAAAGCTGTTCTTGTATTCTAGTGGACCGTCATGTTGTTTTAAATTTGCTGAATGGACTCCAGTCATGGATTTCACTGGGTCTATGTTATGTTTAAAGGCCCAGACACACCAAGCCAACTTCAAAGAACTAACGGCGACGAAGGCCACCAGTTGCGCCTCAAGTCGCCTTTGTCTTGGCCAAAAAGTTGCACTCGAACACAGCGCAAAAAACTACAGCCGGCAGTCAACTACCACGTACCTTGTGTGCCTGCGTGAGATGAAATAACTCTCCCTACCAGCAGGTCGCAGTAGTCTGTATTCGTTATTCAAAGACGGAAACCGGAAGACAGAGGACTGCGGATATACAAGCCGTTGTTATGATACGTACATGAAACAAAGCAGCGTTTGCCGACCATTTTCACACCACTCTCACTCACCACTTAGCTTCATTCCAGATGGCCATGTCGTTGGGAAAATATCCGTGTATTGGAACGATCAGATGAAGATGATGATGAAAAATGAGAAGAGCCTTCTGTGTTTTTCCTCTTGACTTTACTCATAGGCTTGCTTTACTCACGTCCGTTTCTCTCATGCACTGATTTGTTTAAGCTGAACAGCCAATCAGAGTGATTTCTCAAACCGACGGGCTCCGTTAGCGGGTTCAACGTGCTGAACCTCCGACAGGGGTAGACTAGAGCCAATGGCGCGGTATTCACTGAAAGAACTAGGCTGACAGCCACTCACCGACTGCCGACCGGCAGATTAACCACATTTAATGATTTTTAAGGGACAGTAACACTTAGAAAATCCAGGTGATTTAACCATAGATTTGGCTCATTTTGGCTCAAACATTTTGCATTTAAATCCATCAAAGTGTGACTCAAGACTCTCTTTAAACCATCAACATTGTGGTTTCCAGTCATACTTTTTCAGTCACGACTTTAGACTGTTCACACCTTTAGAAAAGCAAACATAACATCATTTTCAGGTTTTGGGAGCACCTTGCCTTAGATATGATGAGTCATTGGAAAGTTATACCTCGACATGGACATTGGAAATCTGGCCTATTTTTTCCCTTTCATTTATTCTACACCTGTGAGCTTCCCATCACAGTCGTCTATTGTTCCAGCATCACCAGAGCAGCTGGAGGTCAAGTGCCTCGGTCAAGCACATTACAATGGTTGCCGAATAAGTCTCCTCTTTACTCTCCCTGTCAGGATTTCCCCTGCTGGCCTGTGGATTTCAACCGACAACTGCCTGTTCACAAGCTTTCTATAGACATGCGAGGTGTTAAAATCCCCAGGCTGCAAACATCACTCCCAATTTCGCCTTGTTAAGGTGTGATTGATACAGGTTGTCACGGTCATTGTTAGAAAACAGCGCATGAGACCTGAGGAAAAAGTGTTTTGAAATATATTCAGTCAGTACTGCTCAATATCAACATAAATCCTTATAGAGAAGAGAAGAGGATCAGCATTTAAACATCAATAGTTCAATACCACATTAATTTAGAGACAGTAGTACAAACAAATTAGAAGACCAGCAGCATCTTCTGGTCTTTTAATGCTGCATTTTTTCATGTATGTTAGCAGGTTTTATTTCACAGAAATGCTTTATGGCAAAAAAATCTTTTTTTCCATACTCTCTATTCACCTGCAATGAAAGAAGCCTGTGAGCTAGTTCAGATAGCCGACTCAAGTCCGCCTCTGCACTCACATGGCGTACTCCTCTCACTGCAACATATATCCATCACAGCCTTTTAATCATGGCATGTACTTAAGCCGTCAGTGCTCTGCTCGCTCTCTTGCTTCATGCCTGCTGCCACATCACTCACCTGAAAGCTACGGTATGCTGTCACTAGCTGCTACTGCTGTCGACGCCGCTACTGATGTTCATATAGCGATTCAAAAGCCCCATCTCCACCTGTAGGCTCCGAGTCTACCCTTAGAGGGGGAATTAGTCTCCTCGTTGTGCAGATTCTACACTCAAATATCTATTCCACATGAGTTAACTCACTGAAATACAGTGAGCTGCCAAAAAATGCCTGAACTAACTTTAAAAGCTGAGTTATTGAAATTTTCTGCCTAGTGGGCCACTTGTAAGCCAAAAAGACTGCAAAGACATACTGAAGGTCATCAGGTTTGATCCAGATGTGTACATTTGCAGATATGAAAGTCGACATTAAATTGGGTTGTTCTACTGAAATGATTAAATAAGGATTGTGTTAAAGCAAATTATATATTACTAATATACACAAGTGACAACTTATCTCCACAATCCCATCTGTGGATCCCATAATAACAAGACTTCAAGTGGATAACTGTAACGTTAATAAATGTGCAGTGACACTGTGTTCTCAGCCTGACATCACTGACAGAGGACTGGTGTTGTGATGGAAACAGACCTGCCTCTTCTTAGATGTCTATTCTTAGCAAAACAACCCATTTCCCACCAAAATACTAACAACACTTTTTGAGCCGACTCATTTGAATAAAACATCCCATCTGTTTTCTTCCTCTTTTCCCACCTTTGTGCCATCATGGCTTCTTTCTTACAGCTTTCCCAGCTTTAGCATTTAGACGGTATCACTGGGTACTTTTAATACATGGTTGAAATATGCTTGTGGTATGATTAAAGAGAGAATATTACTGCTATATGAGTTTACAGTCACTGCTTTATGATACATTATTACACGGCTGTGTTGAATACTACTATGTATAGCAGACCGTTGTTATGGCCGCAGTTCTGATGTCGGACTGCGGAGGACCGTTTTTGTGTCAAATTTTTTATTTCTTCACTAGGTAGCCATGTAATAAGCAGGATAATGTACAGCTAGCGGGTCATTGTTGTGAAAGAATCCCCTTCAGGACGATGAGAGATCCCCCGCTTCGCGTCAGGGTGCAGCATCGCCCTGTCTGGGATTCTTTCACAACAATGACCAGCTCGCTGTACATTATCCCTTACGTATCATGCCACAAGTCGTCGGCTCTACATCACTGAGCCTTTTCATGAACAAACACAGGACTTTCAAACGGGAGAGCCGTGTTCGAGGACGGTGTTTTGTTTTGTGAGTTACGTTAGTGACATTTGTCATGTGTTTTCCGTCATTACGTTACATTGTTTCCATACGAGTTTTACTTCGTTTACGTACCTATTTTAAGCCCAACATGATGTTTTCCCTTAACCTAACTAAGGGGATTTGTTGCTGGTACAGCACCTTCATACAGGCTTGTATTATTCACATCTCTGCAAGGCAAACCGTGACACTGACACACTATCCGCTGGTGGACAGGCGAGTCTATTACATGCTTTGGCGTGATATCGGGTTGCACACGGTGTGCCTTTTGTATTTACAGTTTTCCTGAATACACCGATGACTGAGGGGACAAGTTAGGGCTTCAGTGGTCATGTTTTAGCCATAGCTACTTCTGGAGCTGCTGAACTCGATGACACACACATATCTTCTCAACAGTTGGAGGATCATTGATCCCATCTCAGCTGTTGCTTTATTCATGGAAATCTTACATGCGGCTTTACCGAGATTTGCTATAGGGTTTCTTTTCCCTGTCTAATCCGCGGAAGAGTCGTCATGTGATGGTGATGAAAATAACACTGATGCTACTTTCCAATATCACATTATGCCTTTACTACCCTCCAATCTAAACAGTAATCCTAGCGTTATAAGAGCCTGTCAACATCAGACATGCCCACAGTCTGACGCAGTGTCAAAACAGACAGATACAGACGGGCGGTCGGACAGATGGACGAAGCAGCAGAAAGGCACACAGACCGTAAAGACTGGCTGGCTGGAATCGCTGAGTGGCTGCCTGATTACATAAGCTGGTTGACTGGTTGGACAGTTGACCAACTGGATAAACGGTCACATACTCTCAACCCGCCTCACTTATTTTTGTATAAATGTCAAACAGCCGTAGGATCAGTGTGCTGGCCTGATTGGGAGGGAGAGCAAGATGGAAAGAGAGCAGGGCGAGAGGGAGAAGAGACAGACAGAGAGAGAGAGAGACACACACAAAGACAGAGAAACAGAGCTAAACAGGGATATAGAATCATGTCGGTCCATCAGTACAGTGACAGCTAGACGATTACTGCTCATTACTTGAATGACTGACTGACTACAGACTGATCGTGTGTGTGTGTGTCACAGCACCATTTTATTCCCAGAGAAATGGGATGATAATGCTTGTGTTTGGATTTACACTGTATGTTTCGCTTAAGGTGTACAATTTGCACTGTTTATGGTGATTTATAACCTATAATATGTATCTATATAAGGAATACAATGGCAATGCAACATGTTTTTCCAATCAATACATCATTTATTAATACATTTGTTTGAGCTAAATATTCCTCTAGGCCAATACCAGAGCTTGTTAAAAGGCCTTGCGTTTTTCAGTAGCAGCCATGGTAGCTCCATACTGCAGCCAGTATCTATTTTCATCAATAGAGGTCCCATACGTACCAGCCAACCACTCTCTAAATCTCTGACCTGTGTCAACAATTAACCTTGGCCTAAGGAAGAAATGATCTTGGAAGTTAATATGCCCATGAAATTAAAAAGGGAAGGAGCAAAGCCTGATTCCAATCAGTTATTTCAATTTCACTTTGTTCACATTTTATTTGTTGAGTGGTGAAATATTCATGTGACAATGCAGCCGCTGTCCCTTGTGGGCCACCAAGGTGATTTATTATAGCCTGTGACCAGGCGATTCTGTCTGGTTAAGAGAAATAGAGAAGGTGCACTGAAAATGCAGCACACAGCCTGAAAAGGTAGACAATGTGACACTGCGAAAGAAAGCAATGCCAATCACATGCAATCCACAGAATTAAGATTAAATAGACAGTATATGATATGATAAAAAGCTAAAAAAAAAGGATGAGATAAGGTGGATTAGGCTTTAGGTAAATGTGACATAAGAACAGAAAAAAAGAAAATCACAACACCTAATGGCATCAGAACATACATTTCCTCTTAGCCTTGCCTGTTTGGTTTAGTTAGTGATTATATTGCATTTAAAGAGACGTAGAAATAGCAGAAAGCTCACAGTAACTTAGCTAGCATTACCTGTATTGGCAGGTAGTTAGTGCAATTAAGTCAGTCAATAACTTCCAGCCTTCCACATATAATAACAAATGATAATTTAGGGGTGAACAGAAGCACAATATACTGTATATTTAGCTTAAAGAAAATAACAAATGGACTGTAATTACACAGAGCTAGAATTGAAAATGTTAGAAAAATTAAAATTAACTAATTAGAATTAATATAATTAACAAACTTGCATTATTTTGACAGTACAAAAAAAGCAAAATAAGAAAAGTTTGGAAAAAAAGGTGGCTAGCTAGTGTTCTTGTGTGCTTAACTGAATTTAAACCTCAAGGAGGACTGTGTGAAAGGAGTTTTCATATACATAGTGTGTATTGATTGTCATTTGTATTACCATATTATGCCAAGTAGTATGTAGCTAAAAACAAATACAAATAACACAAAAGAATAAGTGGGTTTATCCTTTTTTTTACTGTAAAAATGTTATACTAGTGCAAAGAGTTGTAATCAGTTCAACTTGACAAATCATCAACTAATATAGTTATGTATAATAATTAATCATAATAATTATATGTTTCCTTTGGTGTTTCTTAAGTTTACTCACATAAATTGTAAAACTATTAGCATGTCCTACCCTCTACTGGTATATCCAGCACACAACATTTAATTAGCCCAGACACAGGCACTGAAAAACATCTAAGAACCAAAATAACCCAGAAGTTCAATTACTGGCTCAGTAATCCAACTTCATTCAGTTTGAACAAAGACATTTGAGGTGCCAGACACTGCTGTGGCTAAGTAAAGTAAAAATCTTATTTACACCTATTATAGGCAAAGCCTTTCTCATCCTTCTCGCTTCTCTTTTCTCCTTTTGTCTCGTCTCACAGCTCACCTCTCCGTTCTGTCCTTCCATTGCCTCTGTCTCCTCTTTTCCCTCCATCTCTCTTTCTGTTTGTCGCTTTTCGTGTGCTCCCTTCATCCATTCTTGTCTGTCCTTTGTGTCCTTGCTTTGAGGCCGGAGAATTAAAATTATTCATTTTTCACCGTGCTCTGCTTTCACTGTTAAATGGCTCACATTTTTCGTCCATCTATCTATTCTTTCTCTTTCTCCAAACCTTTTTGCCTCCTTTCCACTTTATCACTTTCATTTTCTCCTTTTTTATGTTTCACCCCGGCCCACCTCTCTGTTGACCTAGCTGACCTTTCAAATGATGAAAAATGACTGCCAATAATACAGAAACCAGACTCATTTCTATCATACCTTGATTACATTAGCACTTGAATACTGTGTCTGTCATTCTTTTCCCTTTATTTCCCCCCTACTTTCATTCCCTTTGGTTTTGTCTCCCCTAACCTTTCATTGTTGCATACTTTTGTGCATATAGACCCGAGGACTATGATTGTGTCCAAATTTATGTTAAATCATTATTCTCCTGATTTGGATATATCAAGAGATACTTAACTTTGCACTGTAGTTGGCTCGCTTCCATGGACACTCGGAAGTAAAATGGTGTCACTTAATGCTTATTCATTTCTTGCTCTGCTTCAACATAAATAAAAACAACTGAAAAAAAGAAAAAGCTATGCAATAAATGCTTTTATCTGTTCATTCCTGATTTTGCCGCTGCTTGTCTGGGTCTGGTCACAGTGGCAGCAGGAAATTCAAGGTAGCCCAGGAGTCCCTCTCCTCAGCCAAGTTGTGCAGCGCTTCCTGCGGGGATACTCAGGTGTTCCCAGGCCAGGTAGAATATACTCCCTCCTGTGGGTTCTTGGTCTGCTCCAAAGTCTCCCAGTCTGACTTTTCAGAATAGTTCCACAGGGAGGTGTCCACTGGCCTTCTGACCAGATCCTCAAATCAATACAAAGGACCAGCGGTTCTAGTGGTATGTTGGCCTCTTGCATGTGCTCACTCTTTCTACCCAAAGCTTAGGGGGGAGGATTTGGACATACTGTAGATATACTGGAAATGTCATAATAAAATCACACTCCCTCTGTGTGTGTTGTAATCTCAGCATCTCTGTGCTTTGTTTACATAGCCGGGCTGGCCGTCCGTGCCTTTTAGCACCCACCCTCTTGTTTCCCCTCAAGTTCACACTGTTATCTCTGTCAGCACTGTTGCTGTTGTTTTCACTGTTAGCACTGCTAAGCTGCAACCTGCGAGCCACTGGCTCAGCCGTCGCCATGTTGAAAGCCGTGTGGAGGCAAAAGATATGCTCTGAATTTAGAATTTAGCTCCTTTAACTCAAGCAGCATCTTTGTCTACTGTGTCTGTGTCAAAGAAGCAAACATCCTCCTTGCTTCATTCAGCTCAGCCTCTCATTAAACTCAGAGCTCACCAGGAAGAATCATGATCTGATACAACAAACAGAACTGCATCATCTTTAAATGGCACACCTTAACAGAGTTTAACACCAGGAGTTGTTGTCCATTTATCCATTTGAAAAACACGCTGTTAAAGTTGGGGTTTGGGTTGGGTTTTATTTTTGTTGCTGCAAAGTTTTTACTCTTTGCAGTGGCAATTTAAGATTTTTTTTTGATACATGCACTACTATAGTGAGTCTTTGTGGAGCTATAGATGCCTAACTTAAAGTTACCATGAGGAACTTTTAACAGGTTATGAAACAGTCTCACTTTAACACTGATGCTTCTATGTGACCTACATAAGAAAACCATCAGAGAGATGATTGTCTATTTCTATATAGTTATTCTTAATGTAGTGCCATAGGGTCCAATTCTGAAGAAATCCTGCAGGCTCATCGGAAACTCCTTCAGCTCAGACTCCAGCGGGGCCTCCGGCAG
>CAKALG010038205.1:0-25209 GCA_916700815.1 Helicolenus hilgendorfi | reverse complement strand
GCGCAGCGCAGCACATCGCATCGCATCGCTAACCGTATCCAACTACCTCAATGATTGCACGGGCAGAGTGCGCACAGGTAGGCAGGTAGGTAGGCCATCCAATCATTTCACGCCGGTTGAATGAAATGATTGGATGGGCTGGTTACAATCCTGCGACTGCTGTCGGGATGTCAAGATAACTTCAACAAATATAACACAAATGCTTCCAAAATAAATTGCCTAGCTTTAAGTGTTTTTCTACAGTTCTTAATGGTGTTGTGTTTCTGTATTTGTATTTGTATTTGTCCCCATATTTATTGCATCTCGTCCATAGGACTTTTTTGCAGTATGGCCAGTCAGAACAACTGCAAACACTTTTGCCATGCCTTGACGTGATCGGACAGCGTGTCATACAAACTGGTTCTTTTTTAGCCAAACTCAGCCCTTAGTCTTCTTTCCATTTGCTTGTGTTTTCTTACATAAGCTGCAGTGCCTCGAGTTCTCTCTAATCATTGTCAGTATGGGTGGCAACCTTTGAAAGAACGATCTGAAGAAAAAGTGTGTGGATCTGTTCAACAAAAAAGCAGCACGTCCAGATTCATTCGTATTTGTGTGGACATGGTGTTTCTCAGAATCCTGCCACACAGCCTCTCCTAAGTGCCCTCATTCTCTACCTGACAGTGTTTTTGTCAGACATCTCACAGTAGTAATATAACAAAGAGCATATCTGAAGAAGTCGAGACGGAGAATCATTGCTTTGTAGTTCAACCTTGCAAAATGAATTATTCATCAGCTCTGTTTAAACATCCCGCCTGCAGTCGCAGGATCTTTGATCATCACTGATTGTCTCTACCTTAGTGTCCTCAGCTCTTCCCCGTGAGCTAAATAATAAAGACTTCACTCCCCAAGCTGCATTCGAAAGCAGAGCGTGAAGTGAGTGTGTGTCAGATGTCGGTGAGTGCGGAGGGTTTGTGTATGTGTGTGTTTCGGTGGAGGGCATGCTCTGTAATCTTTGACCAGCTGTAGTGAGTGTTTCAGCATTGTGGTGTGAAGTCATCGTTGCCACACACACACATATAAAATCATTCACGCCGCACAATATGACCTACTTGCCAAAACAGGAAGCAAACAGACCCACAGAGTAAATATAGAGATTGATGAGGTGTAGAAATTGTAATGCAAACTATATAAAACCAAACCGTCCAAACCAGTGGCTATTTTTTGGTGCTGAGGCAAACGTTCACACAAAATTCCACAGCTGAAGGCACAAATAAATATATTCTTGATCGAGAACCAGAATATTCAGTGTGCTTGGCCTAGCTGGGAGAAAAAAAGAAGCACTGAAAATGTGTTTGTTGGATATTTATTTTAGCAAAAATCCCAAGGGACAGCTGAGCATGCACAACTGGCACGCCAACAGTGAATCGCTGATGTAGAGAAAACACTTAAATTCAATTTGAGTTCAGTTAAACATTATTTATACTCCTCTGGGTTAAAGATAATAACCGGCATCTAGGCAGGGTGCTACAGACGACCAACCAGAGAGAGGAAGATAGACAGATAGCATGGGTCCATTAATACCTCGTCCATATTCAGAGTTCAGACGGGTGTCTTCGAACCTTTTTGGAATGGCTTCTGTTGCTCTGTGGTATTCTGGGTAGGGAGATATGCTGTTTGAAATCATCAAATGTGACAGGGGATTTTGCAGCCAGAGCCCACAGCGACCCTTAGATCGTCTGATGCTGGCAAGCCGTCGAGAGGGAAGTGGATTTGGACGAGAGCGACCAGGAACTGGAAGAAGGACACGGAAAGAGGTTTAGCGCAGAAAGAGTGCATAATAGAGAGTTGAAAGGATGAGGAGCTTGAAAAGAAGGATGAAAAGTAAGGTCGATGTAATTCTTTAGAGGGATTAGTGCTATCTTCCGCAGGGTTTTGGACATTTACACATGGTTTAACACGCACACACACACACTTATACAATACATACACACCTATAAGCATGCGCGCACACACACGCAGGATTATCCAGTAATAATCACGTCACATCTAATGCTCTGTTCATGACTTCTGGCAACATGCATACTGGCTGACTCTGTCTGTGTGTGTGTGTGTGTGTGTGTGTGTGTGTGTGTGTGTGTGTGTGTGTGTGTGTGTGTGTGTGTGTGTGTGTGTGTGTGTGTGTGTGTGCGTGTGCTGTAAGATAAAGCAGCCTATAATCCTAAAGGAATGGAACATCTTCTCTCTTTCATCCCTCCACCCGGCTTTCTTTTTTCGCAACATTAAAAGGACAATGTAGTGCTCCTCAAGTCTAGTAAGAGGGAGTGGAGGAAATGTAAAAGAAATGGGGAGATAAAGGGTAACAGAGATGAAGAGATTAAGAGCGAAGGGAGAGGAGATTTAGCGAGGAAAAAATGTCTCTTCCAGGTTATATCTTGTTTCTCGCTTTTTTCCATCTTTGTCCATGTGTATCATGTTGTACAAGGTTAGAATAAAAGAAAAGAAAAATGGTTTTCAGATAACTATACTATATACACCACATACACTATACAACTTCAAACAAATTGTTACAAACAGATGATTTAAAATGTCATTTGCTGTTCATGAATTTTTCAGCTGTAAGCGTCTCTGACTAACGTATACAATATGATCAAATGAGTTATAGATAGATCGATAGATTGATAGATAGCATGTGAATATTTTCTGGTTTCTTTACTCCTGTATGACAGTAAACTGAATATCTTTGAGTTGTGGACAAAACAAGGCATTTGAGGACGTCATATTGGGCTTTGGTAAACACTGATCAACATTTTTCACCGTTTCCTGTCATTATTCAGACCAAACAACTAATCGATTAATCAGGATAATAATCAACAGATTAATCGACAATGAAAGTTGCAGCCCTAGCTTGGTTTGTATGTTTTTTTACAGACAGCAGTGTAGCAGGAACAGCTGCTCTGCCCAGACAATTTGAAACTTGGTACTGAGCATTTTTAAATACCGTTGGGGTTTACCTTTTTGCAGATGTCCAATGATGATTTTCTTTTTTTTTTGTGCTGTGATGTGGTTGTTCCAGGTTGGGTAAGGGCTGTTCTGGGTGCTACCCTCTCTCCTGCTCTCTCTTTCCCTATAGAAAATTGCGATAACATGTGTATCCAGTTACTGCATGGATTTTACAACAGGAGAGAAACAGCCAAACACTAAATGAAAGGCTGAGTAAACCCAGAAACCTCCATAAAATACACACGAGCGCCCGTATATCCACAAGCACGCAAATACACATATATAGATAATGAGATTGTGCACATGTAAGACACAGACACACATACTGTATCAAGCATCCGCCGAACGTATACAAAGGCCTTCACAGGACAGACGCCGAGGCTGCTGATGTGAGGGAACGCCACAAACAGGAAATACTCCAGGATTTCCCACAATCCCCTCTCTCTTTATGTGGTGGATAGCTGGTAGCTCAGGCTTGGCCGCAAACATGTAAATAGACAGAGAGTAGCTGTTTTGTTAAAGGAACACAGGATCTAGATTAGACTTGTGCTGATGATTATTTTTCAACAAAACGGAAGAAATGTTTTTTTGAATCCCGACACTGTTCTTGACTGATGACTCACCGCTAGTTAAAGAACCACAATACGTACAAAGAAATGTAATTATAGCAACAATAATCACATTTGCTCATAAAATGTTTGAGCTATCCCACTTCAGAGTATCTGAAAATTGGTAAGTGACTTGTGTTTATAGCTCCGAGAGTTAAGCAGTGTCAACATGCAATAAATAAAGTTTAACTGACAAGCATATTGACAACAAAGTCTAGTTTGATCCCTCAATATACAAACTGAATCCCTTAATGTTTGAGAAAATTGTACTCAATGATTTCACTTTAGTTTGTCACCTGGTTTTATCTCCTTCTTATTCAGAAATGATCTGAATTTCTCCCTCTCTATCCTCCTCCTTGAGAGGTGGCTGTAAGCGTCATCACATCAATCTGGGTAAATGTGGCGAGAGTAAACGTGCTTTACAGGAGGCTGCTGCTCAATTTGATCTTTTCAGTCATTTGTTAAATTATTCCCTTTTCTTTGCACCTTCAAAGAGTGTGTCGCACATTAAGTAGATGATTTAGAAGTACCTTGCATTCTTTAAAAGCCCTTGTGACAAGACAAAAGGAGGAGGATGGAGGACGTGAGCAGCTGCAGAGATGAGGATACGACTGTGTTACATGAAATCTGTGAGCCGAATCCTGACCTTGAATTTATGATTGACCGGATCATTGAGAAAAGTTGCAGTTATCTAAAGAGTTGTTGAGCTGTTTAAAACTGAAGTGTAGCCTGAAAAGTGGCACGGTAAACATCATGGCTAGCTTGGTGATAAAACACGGACAGAGGCTGAGGATTTTCAAAGGGGTCCCTTGACCTCTGACCTCAAGATATGTGAATGAAAATGGGTTCTATGGGTACCCACGAGTTTCTTTATGATAATCCGATGCAGTTTGGGGCAAGTCATAGTCAAGTCAGCACACTGACACACTGACAGCTGTTGTTGCCTGTTGGGCTCGAGTTTGCCATGTTATGATTTGAGCATATTTATTTATGCTAAATGCACTACCTGTGAGGGTTTCCGGACAATATTTGTTATTGTTCTGTGTTGTTAATTGATTTCCAATAATGAATATATACACACATTTGCATAAAGCAGGAATATTTGCCCACTCCTATGTTGATAAGAGTATTAAATACTTGACAAATATCTCTTTAAGTTTCATTTTGAACAGATAAAAAACATGCGAGTAAAACTACTTCAATCGATTGTCGTGTGTTGACATGAATTACATTTCGAGGGAAACGTATTTTGTCGCGGATTATGTTTGACATATAACAAATACATTTGTAATGATAGTCCGTGGAAACTGCTGTTTGTGTCCTGTGTAAAAGTCAACGTTCACGTATTTTAATCGTGATGTTTTTTTACTAAACCTAACGTAGAAGTTTTGTTGAGTTTTTTGTTCAATTTAAAACGTTAACCATATGTTTAAAACTGTGACCGTAATCCGGGAGAAAAAATATGTTTCTCTCAAAACGTGATTGAGAATGCAGTTTAGTTGTATGGGAACGTAATTTTGTAGGAGAGAGGTATGCGACTCATTTTGGCGACATTTTTTGCAGCATGCAGATCACAAGCTCGATCTAAAATGTTTTGGCAAGACCACAAACTCTTGAAACCTCTAGATCCATCCATAATGTCCATTGCCTGCACCAGCTCAACAAATGACTAAGACATACAAAACATGTTTCTTCTGATCTCTGATGAGACTCTGATCATGTAAAACATAGATGAATTTGATGCTTATGATAAGCGTGTGCTATTCTCTATGGGTGGCCAGTGGATTTTGGACCCTGAGCCTCAGCAGTGTGTTTGTGCCAACTCTAAGATGTGACCCACAGAGATTAATTAAACCTAATACATCTCAGTAATCTTCAACAGATTTTGCTCTCGGTTTTATGAGATCATCAAAGCTCTGCGTCCACTGAGTCACCATCTCCTGCCCCTCCGATAAAGAGCACACTTCCCTTCAATCTGTTCTCAAAGAATGACCTTTGAGAAAACAGCGGAAAACTCCCCGTGGCGAGAGCATGTTTAGATCTCACTAATGCCTCTGATAGGAGCGTCCACACGGACAAACAAGCAGCAGATTCATGACCACACCATCAAACGCTCTGGGATTACTGTTAGTGCAGACTAAGGAAGGGCTCTTTCAAAACGGTGCTGCTAAAATTTCATGTTTGGAGTTGAAGTTTTTGTAACGCCACAAAACAGTTGGTTGGACGAACATTAGAAACCTCAAAGGTACAATGAACGCGTATAGTAAATGTGATTAATGGAGTCTAAACAGAGCGAAGGAGAGAATTGGGAAAAGGGAAGAAAAAATGGAAGACATAAATAAACATTGACAGCTTCTCGTTAATTAAATAAACATTAAATACACATGAAACATTCATCAACAAGTGAACAGTGGAGATTTCCAGCTGTAGAGTTTAAGCTGCTTTCCGCCTGAAAGAAAACCAGGGGATCATCAATCCTACTGACACTCACACACACACACAACACTCACACACACTCACATCGAGGTCCCAGGATGGTAAAATCATTGAAAATGTGAGGGCTTCTCTCTACCTAAATCCATGTTGCTATGACGACCGCCAAGGAGAGGATGTGTAAAGCACTCGACTTTGGTCATGGTTATGTAACCAGCACCAGTCGCTCCACCTGCTCAGAGTCGGACCAGATTTCATTTGCCACCGTGAAAGGATCAGCTGATAAAATCAGCACTTCTGTTCCGCCTGGATCAACTCAGAGTAAAGATGTGACACAGATCTGATAATCTTTTGGCTCTTTGAATCGGAAGAAACCACTTTGTGGCTAAAGATGGATTGGGTCTGTGCTGATTAAGTCCTAAAACGAACATGAAGTGTGCTGCTGCTGCTGTGAGGAGAAGAAAGGAGAGCATAAAATAGGCAAATGTAAAGTGAGGGCAAAATGAGTTTCATAACCCAATTCCCCAAATCACCCTAATCCAAAAGCTGCTTAAATAAAGTGCCTTATTGAAATGTGACCTTTGAGACCTGATGTGTCTCCAGTGTCTGCATTACTGCATCAGTATATGCAGGAATACGGCATGTGTTACTATGTGAAATCACACCTCATTCATGCATGCAGCCCTTGTTTCAGTATGAATAGGTCCAGTGTTTGTCCATAGCTGCTGGTAGCAATAACGCTGATCACTGATCCCCTGGTACCTATACACCATTCCTAAGCCTGGAAACAAACACACCCACAAACACACATTATATAAAGTCATACAAAAACACACTAATATTGAAGCACGCACTCAGAAAAACAAGAAAAACACAAAATTATAATCGAGAAACACACATATACACACACACACACAACCTTGACCAACTGACACCAACTCACACACACACACACAGCCATACTATAAACATCCCCTCTGGCCTCTATGTGTGTGACCACCTACAGAATAATAATTACTGACACACGGAAACACTTTCAGACTGACAGAGCCAGGTATGCACACACAAACACACACATATTACCATGCATACAGTAAACACATACAAATATACATATGCAAGCACTTTTGTGCACAAAGAGACTCGTCACACATACCGATCTTTTTGCACACAAAATATGCAACAACACACAATCGTTCTGCTTAGTCTGTTTGCTTTCTCCTGGCTTGGCCTGGCCTGGTTTGGTTCGGTTGTACACACAATCCAGGGAAAAATACTTTCCTTTCCTCTTCAACCTGATCTCTTGAATTAAATACCATGAAAAATGATTAATCACAGTTGAAACCCGCCACTTTATATTCCTGTAATTTCCTGCCAACGTTGACAGCCGTTTGTGTTATTAAATATTACTATTGATTAAATGTTACCAGCTGATTGGGCACATTTTCTAAATTATAGTTTCCTTTTGGATGTTTGTTTTACATAAACAAACAAATGAAGACAAATTAGATTAAATTTCATCGTTCGCGTCTCACAATGGAGTCTACGGGACACACCCAGTGCCATGTGTTGGTGAATAAAACCGATTTGTGTGTGTATGTTGGACTCCACGTTGTTCTGGAGTGACGCCTGAGCTGCAGGGAGAGACGGTGCCAACGTTAACACCCGCTCCAAATCACATGCATGCACGGGTGCGTCCACAAACTGAATTTAATTATTTCTCTCCTGTATTTTTTTTTTATTTGTGAAAGAGGTTAAAGGTTTCATGCAGTTTAAGTTGTGTGGAAAGAAAAGAATATGAGGGACTACTGAAGCCAAAATCTGATCCCATGCACACTTCCTTGCCACGGTGAATTCAGGGCCAGAGCAAACCGGCCAATTTATTTTTAATTATCAGCAACGCTCTGAACAAAATACGGTTGAATTATGATCCCACTCTTGATTGAAAACTGAATGAGTGGACCCTTCAGTTTCCTGGAGGCCCACTTCAACAGGCATGACCGTGACACACAGCCACACATTCACACACATGCAGACACTGCAGAGAATCAATCAGGTGGACAGTTAGATGGATTGTGAGGAGGTCACGTAGTCAGACAAGATGAAGAGTCGGACAGGAAGAGTTCACTTCCACAGTCAGCCTTTCACTCCTAAGACCTGAATCTTGACCTGAGGCACACGAACGCTGACATAGAGGTGGTCCATCACACCTTAGGAAGTGTCGAGGTCAAGGATTGTTCGTATTTCATGAGTAGAGTGGACAACATGTACTTGGAAGAAACTGTGAGTCACTTTTGAATATGTAAGAGCTCTATTTTTTGTTATTGTTATTATTTTTAAAAAACATTACATTCTGTATAGTTTATACATCTATGATGTTTGAGTCTGAACCATCTACTTTTTATCTGGCGCACCTCCAAAAAACATTATTTGTAATAGTAAACTTTGTTTGTTTGGTGAAAAGCCAACACTTCCATACAAAAAAAAATAGGAAATACCATGTAATGAAAGTAATAAAACAGATGGCAACACAATATTAAACAAAGAGTGAAGAAGGTAAAAAAATATATGTTGCATTAAGAATGATGAAATGAATAATAAAAATATGTTTCGAGGAGAATTTCAACAGTTATTCTGCTGCCCTGCAGGTGTATGCAGTTATTTCTGAAGCATTATGGTAAAAGCTAGCAGGACCAAAAGCACTAAAGCGAACTACCTGCAGGCTTCCAAAGTGCCTTTAAAGAATCTGGCAGCAATTCCATAGTGAATTAGGTGTGGCAGAGACTACGGCTGTTTCTGAAAGCTACTGCTACAGAATAGAAGTGCGAGAGCCTCTCGACAGACCGGTAAGGTCAAGTGCCCCTCGCTACTCGAATACTACTGTTGTGCAAATTCTAATTCATAACCTGTACTTTCAACAACGGTTGTTGCAGGTTTTCTGTGTTCCTGAAGGACTGGATGGTGGAGGAAGCTGTCTGAAAGAAAAGTTTGTGGGCAATAAACCAGTTCAAGGTTATAGTCACAGTGAGTCCATGAATCAGAAGTCAAAGAATTGCCATAAGAATGACAACAAACGTAAAGACACAGTGTCTAGCATTTAGGTGGATCTATTGGCAGAAATGGAATATAATATTAATAAGTATGTTATCTTTAGTGTATAATCCTGCAGGTGTTTTCGTTAGCTTAGAATGAGCCATTTATATCAACATAGGGAGCGGGTCCCCTTCACGGAGCCAGCCACCATGTTTCTACAGTAGCCCAGAACGGACAAACCACTTTGTTAACTTTTCCTGCTCAGCCGCCGGGAAAGAAGACACGGGAAACCTCTGTTGGTCTTGAGGAGCTGCAGCTTTTATTTCTGCACAAACTTCAACTTCCATTGTACATTCACTTGATGTTCTCAAAGCTAAACTAATTCTGTCTTCTGCTCCACTTGCTCACTTGTTCGCACACACACATTTAATGCCGCTCTCTCTCTCTTGCTTCACCACTCACACACACTCTACACACTGGCTCTGTTATTCTCCAAATAACCTACGCTACTCTTAGAGAACAACTGACTCTAGATAGGGCCATTCACGTTTTCACTTCGGCTACACGCTTGGCACACGGGAGAGGTTGCAATCTACAACCTCCCCGCTAGATGCCACCAGATGTTACACACTGTTAAGTGTGTTTAAACTTAAGCTAGTTCTGTGGTGCCACAGAGGCAGGCTTTTCGTTTACAAGAGATTATGGGGTATGTAAATAGATGCATCTTATCTAATTGTAATTACTTTAAACTGATGTCAACAAAGTTTACAGGCATAATTCTACATCGCTTGATCTTTGATATTAATATAAGTTATTGATCCTTTTTATAATTTATTCCTGTGGTGCTGAGTGCACTCTATGGGGGAGAAGCCTGTCTGCAGAGGTGCATATTATATGACACCGAGTGGTATCATTTTGATCTAGTTTAATGTGTGTGCGGGTCTCCAAAAGCAATTTTTATCTCTCGGAGCTATAATATCGCAGTTGCATTTTTCCTGACAGAGCAGATTGCGACTTGGGTTTAAATCCTGCAGTGGTGAGGTTGAAACTCAGATGAAAGATGGTTATTCTAAGCAGGCCATTGATTCCAGTAAGAGACCAACCTTCCCTGCAGAGAGTTGTTTGTCTAAGTGTTTCTCCAGCCAGAGGATATCAAACCACCCATGACTCTGAATGCAGACTTACATACAAGAGACAACGGTCTCTGTCTACCAGAGTAACATGATGTTCTTTGGCTGAAGGAAGCGCTACATTCCTAGACTCATGGCTATTCCATACACACTTTACGTAACGTAAAGCCTCTTTTTTTTATCAGTTTACACAGGAAGTATCACCGGTAACATTAAAGTGAAACATGCTGCTAGACAAACTTTCACGCAAACACACACATGTATATACTGTTGCACACAGTGCTACATGCAGGAAGGACAAGCTGCACACACAGAAGCACAGTCGGGGATTTATGAGGAACAGAGGTACTGGTTTGTACTTTGAGGGGCACTTTGAGAGTCACTAATGTCAGAGCTAAAACTAAAACACAGCCTCCAGTAAAAAACGCCCCTAGACTGCCTGTGACACACATACACATGCATCCAGAGTTACACACTTTCTTGCGAACACACACCTGTTTGGCGCCCGTGGACCTTGTCTCTGCTGGCCTTGACACACCTGCACTGTATCTGTCTGCTCGGAAACGACTTTTAAGTGGGAATCCATCAGGTTTGGCAGCAGAGAGGGAGAGAAAAGCGAGATGAAAGAAGATAGGAAGTTGTTTGAAGTGAATTTGTAAAACATTTGGCCATGACGAAATTACCTCTGCTGTGCAATGGTGAAACAATCTGAGAGAAATAGACGAGTGGATTTGTTGTCGGGCAGACGGCAGATATTGAACTCCAGCAGACTGAGATCTGAGCTCTCTGCGAGTTAAACAAAAGGAGCTATTGGCTCTGTTCAATATCAATGACAGAAGAGAGAAGAACAGACCGACATTCCTTCCGAGCAAACCTGGACTGGGACAAGACGCGCAGTTGAAGCTGGAAATATTGCTTCTGTAAAAGCGTCTGGTTAAAGAGAGAGGAGGGGTGTAGTGAAGGGAAGAGGGAGCGAGCCGGCAATAAAGTGGAGAACAAAACAGGCACAGCGAGCGAGGAGAGGCAGCAAGATGGATGAATGATTGCCGTTCTCCTGGCGATACTGCGGCAGAGGTAACAGGAGGCGGTGAAGGAGGGGGGTGGAGGGAAACCGAGGGTACCGTGACATCAAAGAAGAATATGAGTTTGACCTCTGCAGGAGAGGACAACAGGGTCTGACCTTTGACATCTATAAAGATACAGTTACTCCCAAGCATCTTTAATAAACACACTTGCACACCGAGTGGAACAAACGCAGTCATTGTCTGCCATTTTTACTGTCTCTTTTCTTTCTGTTCTGCATGGCTTACTTTATATATATCAGTCTATATAGTAAATAAGGTAAAAGCTGGCTGTCTTTTCACCCTGAAACTCACACAAACAAAGCCACAGATAAGCGCGGGTGTGCCATGAATGTGATTTAAATATCGCTGAGGTTTAGAACAACTCCACTACACAATAACACACTCGTCTCATCGGAGCGGAGCCGCACTAGAGACAAGTGTCACCTTCTCTCTAATTGAGAAACTGCAGATTCGTCCCTGTTTGTTCAGATTATTAGTATTCTGGTGCAGAGCATGTGCACTGGTAGGAAGTCATATCAGCATAACCATCAGCACTGAGGAGCAGAATACAGAATTGCTCCTAACAGGATCAACAAAGCTGCGTATTCACCAAGAGTGGCTCAAGCTGTTGGAAAAACACTTTTCTCATTTCCTGCAGCCGCACCAAGAAAGAAGATATTAAAGTCTGAGGAGTGAACAGCATACTGACATGGTGTTTTACAATTTCTGAATAACCGAGTTCACCAGATGCAAACCTCTGCTGCCTTTTGGAGCTGCCAAAAATACAAAATTGCAAATACAAAAATATTGGCAGTATCTTATTAGTCTGAACAAATGATGTCCTTTTTCATTTTCTAACCAACTTGACCTGAATTGAAAACATCATGAGGTCAAGCCAACATGTAGGGAATTGGTAGGAATAAAGAAGATATGAAAGGAAGCGACGGCACACATTTAACCCCTTAACATCCAGGTTTCTTTCATTTGTATTAGCTGTAGGAAAAATTCAAATCCTAGACGCCATGTTTTTATGGCTGCACGAAGTGAAATGTGAATAATGTGTGTTGTGCATCATTTCATTCACAATTCCACCAACAAAATTCAATATTCAGAAATGTTGCGATAGAATTTAAAGGAGTAGTGTGTAGGATCTGGCGGTATCTAACAGCAAGGTGGAGATTGCAACCAACAGAAGCCTCTCCCGTGTCAAGTCCCAAGCGTGTAGAAGAACTACAGCGGCCGACGCAAAAACCTGAATGGCCATCTCTAAAGCCAATGGTTGTAAGAGTAGTGTAGGTCATTTGGAGCAGAGTCAGTGCGTATGAGGGAAGTGAGTGGTGAAGCAAGAGAGACAGAGCAGCGCCGACGGCAGCGAGTAACGATATCGACTCCGGCCCAAGCAGGAAAAGTTAACATGGTATGGTTTGTCCGTTCTGGGCTAAAGTAGAAACATGGCGGTGCAACATGGCGAACTGAGATAACTAAAACACAACGATTCTTATTTTCAGGTGATTATACACTAAAGAAAACATACCTATATTCCATTTCTGCTAGTAGATCCCGTAAATGTTACACACTGGACCCTATTTTCCCATGTTTTTGTGTCTAAGTGACGAATGGAGACAACAATTTTTGATTTGGTCCCGTATTGACAGATAACGCTGCAAGGGCAAGTTAGCAGCGCCATTGTAACCTTACGTCCACTAAAAGTGCTTGTTTTTGCCACTGAAAGGCTCAGATTGTTGACAACAATTAACAACAAGTGTCTGACAACATTATGGAACCTATAGAGAAATAAAACCTTTTTCTTACCTTTCGCTTGATCCGGTCTGTTTGTTATTGTGTCCAAGTCCCGTTGTGAGAGCTGAATATCCGTATACTTTGGCTAAAAATAAATACAGGCGGCTATCAAATTCAAAGACCTTAATCCACATTGTCCATTTTCAGAAATAGTTGTCCCTATTAGTCAGTAAGACACAAACACATTGGAAAATAGGTTCCAGGTTGAAAAATACAGATGTTACCCTTTAATTTAATAAAGGAACTGAGCCCACTTGTGCTTTGGTTTCTGGGGCGTTTTGTATAAAGGCCTGACATCAGACAGCTAGAGGTGTGAACACGATCAGGTATAATCAAGGCCTCTAGTAGAAGCAGCTGAGGACTACAAAACGTTGCACCACCCCAAGGTCAAGTGGGAATCCTGTTCAGTTATAATCAATTTATCTATGAACAAATTCAGAGTGCAGAGAATATTGAGTGGATTTGCACACACACACACACACACACACACACACACACACACACACACGTCTAGGTAGTTATCTATTCCTCCCAGCTGTGAGCCTACTAACCTGAGTTACATAACAGCTCAGAGAGACACCTGGGCGTACATTACATAACAAACACATACACACTCAAACAGAGAAACACACACAAGCGTGCACAGGCACATATGGACAAAAAAACTGAAGAATCGCATGCACACAGCTACATGCACATCCCATACACAACACTGTAGATGGCTGTGCGGAGGTCTGGAGGAGGCTAGATAAAATTAGGAATACGCGAGTCTCTGCGGACTGTGGCTGTGCATCTGTCGAGTGAATCAGCACTCAGACAGTACAGTACCTGGCTAGCTGGCTAAGTGATTCTGTTTGTCTCATCTGTCTCTACATGACCAGACTGGATAAGCAGAGGAGTCATTTGTCTAAAGGAGTCCTGTCAGTGAAACCACTGAGGCCAGAGCAGCTCCACATCCTGGATGCATAATGAGCGAATGCTGCTGTAGGTGACAAAAACAGCTCCGGTGAGTAAGAAGTGAGTAGCGTTGGTAGCATTGTTGGTTGAGAACATTTAGTCCCAGGTATTTAAAACATAATTTTGCTGAAAACAAAATCAATGTAATACTATTAAATTAAAGAAATCCACTGAGTGAGTGTGAGCTAGTTGTCCCTGAGATACTTAGGGCAGTCACAGTTAACGCAATAATAAGGTGTTAACGCAAAACCATTTGAGCCACTAGAGTGAAGATACTTGCATCATATGAAACTAGAAAATCGAATGAATCCATTGGTATCAGCCATGTTATACTAGCTTGTCACGAAGGAGGTTAAATAATGCTCCAAACTAGCACTACATTTTGGCGAGGAAAAACTGGCGTGGCCATTTTCAAAGGGGTCCCTTGACCTCTGACCCAAAGATATGTGAATGAAAATGGGTTTTATGGGTACCCACGAGTCTCCCCTTTACAGACATGCCCACTTTATGATGATCACATGCAGTTTGGGGCAAGTCATAGTCAAGTCAGCACACTGACACATTGACAGCTGTTGTTGCCTGTTGGGCTGCAGTTTGCCATGTTATGATTTGAGCATATGTTTTCTACTAAATGCAGTACCTGTGAGGGTTTCTGGACAATCTGTCATCTTTTTGTGTTGTTAATTGATTTCCAATTATAAATATATAAATACATTTGTGTGAAGCAAGAATATTTGCCCACTCCCATGTTTATAAGAGTATTAAATACTTGACAAATCTCCCTTTAAGGTACATTTTGAACAGATAAGAAATGTACAATTAATTTGCGATTAATCACTTTTAACTATGGACAATCATGTGATTAATTGCTTTTAAATATTTGAATCGACTGACAGCCCTAGAAATAATTCATTCCCATGAAGGCATCAATGCTTCAACAAGCATCAAGTCAGTTTAGGCTATCACACTTTTGAAACATCTTATTTGTCTGAGGATTGATGTGGTATTCTACAAAGACTGGAACTGGCACAAGCTGACAAGCCTATCTTTTTACAGCACAATACGTCAGGATATGAACACAAGGATACATCTAATGTAGCTGCATCTAATTGTGGAAGAGAAGATTATAAGCCTGCAGACGTTGATTTGATGGTTTGAGCTGTAATTTAGTAAACACATTGAAAATGCTCGCAGTAAATACCTAGACAACAACTGGCTATAAAGTTAATTTAACAGACGACCTACAGGTTTTACTGTGTGCTCTGAATAATGCAGGAAATGAATTGCCAACCAGCTGACAACAATTTACGAAATGCAAACTCAGTTCAGTGTGGCTACTGTCTCCTACAAAATTACCTTCCCATACAACTAAACTGCATTCTCAATTACGTTTTGTGGGAAAGCTGTCCGAGATCCTCAGCCTCAGCAGCCCCCTCTCCCATCTCTGCTCACTCACAATCCCACAACACCCCCAAACTTTCATCCTGATAGCGCTAACTGTGGCCAAGAAAACCATTTTACTCAACTGGACAGACAGAATTAAATTACAGACACAGACCACACAAATCTAGAAACGCTCACATCAACCCTAAAACACAATCACATTACATCCAATAACACTTTGTCTCCATTTTGCAGTTCATCCAGAGGTGATTCCTCTATACACCATCTCAACCAGATCTTCCCAACCCCAATATACGACAACTCAAAATAACAAAGTTAACCCACAATCTTTTCTCTTTATATCTTCTCCCTCTTCTCTCCCTTTTTTTTTGTTTGATTTTGTGTTTGTACTTCTGTTGTTTGCTGTAAATACTTTTGTTTTGTAAATATATCTGGTATCCACCTGTGGTAAATAAATTTATATTTCTTTTTTTTTAATCTGTTAAGTTTTGGGGGAAACATATTTCCTCCCAGATAACAGTCACAGTTTTAAACAGATTTAAAAATGTGGTTAACGTTGTAAATTAAAATAAAATAAAACAAGCAACAAAAATAATGCAGTTTTATTGTATAGGAACGTAATTCTTAGGAGTCAGGGCTATACTGTGATTTGGAGGAATACATGATTGCCAAGGTGAGCTGTAATACAGTAAACTGTAAAAACACTAACACTGTTAACGCAAATGCCTTTTGATGCCACTAATTTCTTTAACGCAAGTTATGGGTTTTAGGTTGTAACGGGCTCAGTTTTTAAGCTAGATAGTGAAGATGCTGGTATCATATGAAACTAGAAAAACCTAAGGAATCATTGGTGCCAACCATGGCATACTAGCTTGCGGAGGAGGAGGCTAAATAACGCTGCAAACTTACGCTAAATTTTGGCGAGGAAAATCTTGCATGACCATTTTCAAAGGGGTCCCTTGACATCTGACTTCAAGATATGTGAATGAAAATGGGTTCTATGGGTACCCACGAGTCTCCCCTTTTCAGACATGCCCACTTTATGATAATCACATGCAGTTTGGGGCAAGTCATAGTCAAGTCAGCACACTGACACACTGACAGCTGTTGTTGCCTGTTGGGCTTGAGTTTGCCATGTTATGATTTGAGCATATTTTTTATGCTAAATGCAGTACCTGTGAGGGTTTCTGGACAATATTTGTCATTGTTTTGTGTTGTTAATTGATTTCCAGTAATAAATATACACTACATACGTTTACATAAAGCAAGCATATTTGCCCACTCCCATGTTGATAAGAGTATTAAATATTTGACAAATCTCCCTTTAATGTACATTTTGATCAGATTAAAAATGTTGCCTAATCAGCCTGCATGGTGTCCAGTAAAGTCGGCTTATTCACATATCCCTTCATCACAAAGATATTTTACAAAGAACGAGTCTAGATTGAACTTCTTGAAAATCAAAGCAAACTAGACATAACAGTCCAACTTGGCCGAACCCCAAACACCACCAGTGAAGCTGAAAAGATGAGGAGGAACGCACCTGACAAAGCTCTTAAGGGAACCTTTTAAAAGAGGTAGTCACACATCCAACGGCTGAGGCAGCAAAACCTGGCAGGATAAAATAAAATGAGCAATAACAAGGATAGAAACAATGAGGTGTTTTCTGCATTAATGTACTACACCCTTTAATTCAGCTCCTTTTAATATAGCAAACATAGTGGAAAATATATAAATGAGACCCAGTGGGAATACCGAGATGTGCTGCACTCTTAAACAAACACAAGACAAACTTAGAGCACAGTGGCCTTCGGTGTCACACAGGAGGTCACATTGCAATACTAATTAGGCCGGTTTCTGAGATATTTGGGAACGACACAATGTCTTAGAGTAAAGAGGTTGCACAAGAACTTGCGAGGAACTTAACTAGCAGAAGGAAAACAGAAATTACTTTAGTTTTCTGCCTCTAAAGGAATAAAAAAACGGGCTGCTGGGTGTGAGATGATCGGATTTTATCTTCACAGGATCACAGACAGTTCACACCCTGGTAATGGGCCTACCGTGTGTGTGCGTGTTTGGTAAGAGAGTTTTTGCAGTGAGGAAAGTCAAAGCCAAACTTCCTTCCTGTCTGAGCGATATCGCAGGCCAACAATAACACACACACACACACACGCATACACATTCTGTATTTTTATCTGCCTATCTCTCTCTCTCTCTCTCTACTTGAGGGCAATGCACGCAGATCAGACAGGGATGGTCAATGTGAATGGTGCACAAACACAAACACACACACACACTCCTGTGTAGCAGCAGGGCAGCCTGGGAATGGAGACACACTCTCCCCCATCCCTGCTTAGGAAAAGAAAGAATAGTTAGGGACAGGAAAAGTATGTTATATCACAGCAGAGGGTCTGTAAACGTGAAGCATGGACAACATTTGAACCATCAGCCATCTGTGCAGACCAGAAAATAAAAATGTGTTTGATTCTCCTGACTCCAATATTAGTTTGTTTTAACAGTTGATTAATATTTTATAGTAGTAGTCATTCCTATTATTCCATCTTCACAATTTTTACCAGCAGATGTGACTGCTTCACAAACCAATGTGACACATTGTGCGATATTGAGGGACCACCCGAATGCTTCGAAGCTTCGGCCGTTGCCATGGTAATCAACCTCCAAATCAGTCCACATCTCAAAATAGTCCTTGAAATAAGGAATAATCCCACAATATTATTCATTATTCATATTCAACATGAATGATTATTAGTTTTTCTCAGACGGATATCGGTGTTTGTTATGTTTAAAGGTGCTTGTGTGTGCAGTAGTGTGGCAGCGGCACTGTCCCGAAGCTTCGAATAGCTTTGAATATTTCTCAAAAAATGGTATTCAGGACAGACCTAGTGCTAGTCTGCAAAAACTACTCAAAGCAGATGAAGTCATGGCTCACTAAGATGCACAACTGGGCCAAAATGTGTGGTATGATTCTCCTGTAGGAGTGAGAAAGCTGCACATAGATTAAAAGATTTTCTTCACCTCTTTGATCCCATATTTATTATGCACTAAAATAAACAACAACAGCACATAAGGGTGCAACTTTGCCCTAAACTTTATCCATAAGGAATCCTTTCCTCTTGTTAATTTATCAGGAACAATGCTGACCTCAGCTGGACCGAGTGTGCTACTGCCGTTGTTTACGCTCCTTTGTGAAAAGCAACGGGCATCAGAGCAGACTGAATTATGTAGCAATTCTCCCACAGAGAGAAGTCTGACAGAGCATACAATCAGACAGACAGACAGACAGAAAGAAAGATAAAAGGACAGGCGAAACAGAGAGGGAGAGATGTAGCAGACGGATAAACATGGCCATGGAGAGGTGAGAGAGAGACATGGTCAACAGATAAAAAGCAAGTGAGACAGACAAGCAATAAACAGACTAAGGCATCCCACGCTTAATTAATTAGAGAGCGAAAACACTGCGGGGCTTTCGGCTGCTTGAAAGACAGTTAGGCGTGTAACACAACAACACACCCACACTCAGAAACCGAGGCACGTGCAAAAACAGGCATGTACGCACACACGACAAAGGAACCTTGTATCACCTCCTTTCACAGCTTTTTCAGATGAGGAGAGGGTGAAGAAAAGAGGGGGATGAAAAGGGCAAGGAGGGTAGTAAATGAGCTGGGTGAAAAGAGGGGGAGTCGGCAGTGGGGAGGAGGAGGGGGATGGGAAAGAGAGGAGAGGAGAGAAGGGTAAGAGAGGAGAGGAGAGGAGAGGAGAGAGGAGAGGAGGCTCGAAGCAGAGATGGAGCGAAGATGAGATGAGAGAGGAGATGAGACCAGATGAGGTAGAGATAGATGTTAGGTGAAAAGGAGAGAAATAGAGTGTGAGATGATGAAAAAAAAAAGTGAAAGGAAGCAGAGAGCGAGAGTGTGGAGGAGGAGGAGGAGGAAAAGGTGGAGGAGGGCAGATTAGATGGAAGAAGGAGAGCCAAAAAACAAGAGTAGTGAAGTGCAGAAAGGAGAGAGAGAGAGAGGACTGGAACGAGAGGCGCAGGCAGATGAGAAAAGAGGAGAGACCGGAGACGCTGTGACCTCACATGCTCGGCTGTGCAATGACGCTTTGAAGATCATCTCAAGGTTGTTAGATAAGAGGTAACCCATCCAGACAGAGGAGAAGATGAAGAGGAGGAGGAGGAGGAGGGGGTGACAAAGGAATGGAGGGAGAAAGATTGTGATAGTGAGAAGGCCAACAGGAGCCAGGAGTGAGAGGAAGAAAGCAAGAAAAAACAGAGGATGAGAGGGAGGCGAAAGGAACGTCGACGAGATAAGAGGAGGATAGTGTAACAGGGAGAGTGATGAAGGCTGCAGAGAAAATGATTCAGTGACTCGAGCTGCTATTAGGCATGCAGTAGTGTGTGTGTGTACATGCATTGTGAAGCAGACATGCATGAACATGTGTACATAGTGTATTTATCAGTATCAGCAGGCATGCAACGACGCAAGTGTAGAAAGCATTTGCATGGAGGTGGGAAGGAAGAGAGGAGCGTCTTGGCAGGAGTGATTAAGTACAATGAGCCTGCCAGCCGGTAAACAACCAGGCCGGCTGTGTTCCATTCCTTAATGAGCTCCCCTTATCTGTTACCCTCCTCTCCTCTCCTCCTTCCATGCATCCTTTTTATTTACTCTCCTTTATCTCAATCAACTCTCTCCATGTCCCATTATCATTCATCAGGTACCCTCCACTTCTACTCCTCTTTCAATATTTCTTTGCTCAAAAACTGTGTTTGTTTTTTCTTTAGCTTTATCTTCCTCCCGCCTTCCCTTCTCGTTCCCCTCGATTCCCCTAGAAAGAAAAAAGCAGGAGGAGTTGACATTGTCACGGTCTTTCAGACTGTGGGATGCAGCGCAAGCAGGGATAATTTGTTCAAATCAGAAAGCCAGAAGTATCTTGTATGTGTGACCAAAGTCGAACAGTATTTGATCATATTCTTTATCACTGTATGTATAATAATTTGGGTTTTTGGGAGGGAAAAAAAGCGGATTTGTCCAACTGTCCGTTAACCCAAAAACAAACGGCCATTGGGCCCCAATATACTCTCTCTCTGTGTGCAACAAACATATAAACACATGGCTACTTATTATGCAGAAAGACAATGATCAGTTGGAACAAAATGATTTCATTGGTCAAACATATTGCAGGTGGATATCTGCTAAAATCGAAATCTGTCCGAAAATTGTTTCCCCCGCTCGAATGTTCCGCAGTAGTGATGGGAATTCAGGCTCTTTTTAGTGAGCCAGATCATTTGGCTCAGCTCACCAAGAGCCGTTTGGGTCTTTCGGCTCCCAAACGGCTCTTCATTTTACCACTTCTGTCTTTTATGATTCAGCCAAATTTAGCGCTGTTTTGACCTATAATTAGTATGTGTGCACGTATATAACTTAAATTATTCAATATAATTATACTAAACCTTATAATTTCCAGAATACCGACCTTCGTTTCCGACTGTCACTCATCTTGTTTGCTATTCGTGCACCAGACTCCTCTCACCCCCTCTTCTCTACTTGATGGTTTGATCCTTGTCTGTCATCACCTGATTGGTTGCAAAGACGTCATTACCACAACATTCAGTCACAGTCAGTGCATGGCGTGCCCATGGCGTGGAGAAGATCATCCTATCATTCTGCCTTGAATTAATTAAAAAAAAAAAAATTAAAAAAAAACTGCTCTCGGACGGGAGCCGGCTCACATCGTTCACTTAAAAGAGCCGGTTATTTGAGCCGGCTCGTTCACGACCGACAGATCACTATTCCGCATGGGTGTGCCAGCTTTTTCATAAAAACCCACAAAATCATTTTTTATAAATTTCCTAGCAAATCTTTCAAATGAAAATCCGTGCTTGGTGTGAAACGGCTTGTCTATGTTCAATCTTTGTTAAACCAAGTGGGTAAAACATCCCATTCCCTGCGCTGTTTCTCCTTCAATCTAATTTCAGTTCCATAAAGTCGACAGGTAGGCTACAGTACAAGAACAGCTGTCACAATGATCATTACCATGGACTCACTGGCCATGTCATTTCACATGATATATTAACTCCCCACTGAAGATTAGCATTTGGAGACAAAAACAGCATTAAAACAGTCCAGGGAGGAATTTATTATTCTGACAAGCATCAGATTAATTACCTAACACTCAAACAATAAATGTTGGAGATTTAGTAGTTATGAAACGCCACCAAATATTACCTTGAAATAGTCTCCAGATGCTTCACACTCAGTTTTTAAATATTAGTCAGGTATTTGTGTACATATTCCGATCCCCGCCATCTGGACACATCTTACACACATCCTTTCTGGTCTGCACTTAGCAGATGGACTTCGCCACCTCTATGGATTAGACAAACAACACATCCTGCTGAAATAACCTCAATCATGTTGCCACCATTCAAAGAGAAAGCCAAAATATAAGATGTACAATTAAAATGTGCTTCTGTGTCCAAGTAGCTTTTGATTCAGTAAAAGGTAGTCCACTATGTGGGCCGTGGTTGTGGAAATGTCAAATTGAAACAGCAATGTTAGAGTGATTCTTTCTGTTCTTACTCTGGCTCCTCAGGTCCCTCTCTGCACACGTTGACATCAAACAAAAAAACACCTGGTCATGACTTGAACTCATGCTTTCTAATGTGTTGCCGGCCATAAATCAAATTAACTGCAGTTATATCTAGTTAATGGGATTAGAGCGGGGACACACAGTAGGAGACATCAATCTGGTCTGGAAGTCAGCCATGAATGGGGTTCTTTCACATCTCACAGGGTCTCCTCGGCCAGCTGGCAGGGGCTGCTGGTCCACCATGATTTACAGTAATATCTCCCTATTTTGCTGCAGTAAGGACTTCAGTAATTGTACAACATATGTATGCACTATAGAGCATAGCTAAGGATAAGATATCATTTCTAATTTCATATGTGTGCTGTGCATCACTTGGCAAATTCTGTGGTAAGAAATCACTTTATATACTAAAAACAGAGGATGCAATTAGCAAAACCCCCTGCATCCCCACTACATATTCTGAATTAAGACATACAAGACATTTAAATGCTCATAAATTGTAAAATACTGATATTTTTATTTTTCAAAAATGCAGCAGAAATGTTTTATGCTTGACACAATCCAGCCATCCGCTGAGTCAATAAACCCATATTATGAAATAAAAATATTCAGTCAATCAAACATCCGTTAAATGTTATTTTTATATCATTTTTGTAAAAGTTCTTTGCTTGTCATCCACAAATTTTTCGGCTTTCATTTTTCACATATTCTGTTGACAATTAACTAAAATCTCTCATGAAGAAGTTACTTAGGATGAGAGGAGGTTAAATAGGCCACACTGTGACAAAGCTGCATGGAGTCGCACAGATGAGGCTGGGAGGAGGGGAGAGGATGGGTTACGGGAAGGAAAAGAGGATAAAACAGGAAGGTTACAATATCAGGGTGAGGGCCTTTGGTTAAATTACTGGTTAGGATCAAGGTTTAGGAGTTTGGGGTTTGTTGTTTAGTTCACATATACTGTAAGGTTTTTTATCTTTTACATTAGCAACCACATAGTTTGACCATTTGTCATATTCTAATAGCAGCCATGCCAGTACCGCGTCTCTGCCACATGAATTGTCAATATGAATTGGTTAAAATTGATTTTATGTATGCTGCGAATCTTATTATGATGACACACAGCAGTAACCACCACCGCCCCTCAAGCACTCGCCGTGAAGTCAGCGGGAAAACCTCCCAACTTTTCTATGAAATAAAATCAATCATTATTTCCACGAGATGTTGGTGGTATTTTTTTAAAATAATTAATTTCACTTCTTCTAAAAGCATGTCTCGGGGAAAATATGGCTCCATTAAGAGGATATTAAGGTGGTAAAAAAAAATGTTTGGAGGCGTGTTTGCCTTCGATGTCAAGTCAAACTATCACACAAAGCCACGCTGATCGTCCCTCATCAGCTCCACCTAATTAATCACATTTGGCTCTGAATAATTGACAACATGGTGGCAGGTAGTAAACCAAACTCCAGGCTTTAAAAATGTGGGTGACAAAAATCCATGTTTTTCTACAGATTATGGGCGACACTGTGGAGAGATTTCTAAGCTTTAACAATTCTTAGTTAAACAAGGTTTCAGTCAGCATTAGGTAGTTCAAGCAGGGGCTCTTCTAGAAATACTGGGGCCCCTGATGTAAGGTGGAAAACGATCAGACGAATTACATTTTTGGGGCACGCTGCGACCCCTGAATCATCACCACCTGTCTGTCTGCGGAGACATTACTTAAGGTTATTAGAGATTAGGGGTAAGGCCTTTAAGAGAAATGTTAGGAACAAGGGGGATAGGAGAACGGGAAGGGATTAAAGGGTCAAGGGTCATGGTTTTTGGCTGGTGCTCAATCATCAAACCAATATTGCATTATCTACACAGTACTAGCTCGTCATCCGATGGACAAACAAATAGACAGGATGGTGTGAAAATGTCCTATACTTCAACTACTAAACAAGTATCGAGATGTTTACACAGTTAAGAATTATTGAAATGACTGTGCATAGCCTTTAAATAAAGGTACTGTGTACATACTACAGCGGGTGAGATAGAAAGACAACCAGCCTTGCTTCAGGACACCTATACAATAATATAGTAATATCTGAAATGAAAGCAATAATGTGGTTAAATAAGTCATGTTTTTAATGCAAGAGCAGGTAAATGCTATAAATCATAATATATCATCTGTATCTTTCCATTCTATTTACAAGAGTTTAACACATAGCTGGTTAGAGTGATTCTTCAGTAAGTCTGACAACACTTCAGAGGCCCTTTCATCTTCTGAAGCTAATTTCTGTCTCTTGGCACACTTCCTGTTCCTGTGTTTTCCATATCACTCTATCTCACTTCGTCTTTCTCGCTCCTAAATCCCTCTCAATGAAATCTTAATCTCTTTCCCACCACCTGACAAACTTTTCCCTCAGCTAATGTTGTTTTTTTAATCCCCTCTTTACATCCATCTCTCGCTGAAATTTGTTATTTTTCTCTTCAACTTAGTTTGATCCTTGGCAGATAGGGCCTTTGATCTTTTAATGGAAAAAAATGCTACATTCACATTTCACAGGTTGTTCAAGTTGACATCAGCAGTCTGTGTGTGTGGTACTTCTTAGCTCTCTGCATGTGCATCTGCTCTGCTCAGTCTCAGCGCTGCGTCGCTGTGCAGCAGCGCAGGTACAGTAGGAGATGTAAACTGATCCATGACTGACCCTTATGCCACAGCACTCGTCCTCTTCCTCCTCAGGTGTAGAAAAAGCAGAAGGTTTAATATCCAAAGCAGGTCTTGAGACATTTGATGGATGCCTTGGCTTGTCTCGTTCAAGGTTATGAGCGAATGATGCATAGAACTGCATCTCCCGGGATCCAGTTTGTCTTCAGGTCCCCGACATGCAACACACAGCTGTCTGTCTCTTCATCCTGTTACTGAAAATGTCTTTCTCTGTCACTCCGTCTGTAACAATCCTGCAGGGTAATTAGTAGAGGTATTTAAGTCTTTTGTTTTATGTGTGTGTGTGCGTGTGTGTGTGTTTGTGTGTTATTTATGTGTGTGTATCTTGCTGCGGTTATACACGCGTGGTGGAGTGTGTGTGCGTGGAGATGTGTGTGTGCGGCAAGTGTGTATTACTATACGGGCTATGGTGTGTGTATCCCTGGTGCGGATGCCCCATCCTCATCCCCACCATTGATCCAGGCGTCATTGGGGTCATCGGCGTC
>CAKALG010038204.1:0-12098 GCA_916700815.1 Helicolenus hilgendorfi | reverse complement strand
AAGGGTATTATAGGGGTCTTATAGGAGTATTATAGGGGTATTATAAGGGTCTTATAGGGGTATTATAGGAGTATTATAAGGGTATTATAGGGGTCTTATAGGGGTATTATAGGTGTATTATAAGGGTATTATAGGAGTATTATAGGAGTATTATAGGGGTATTATAAGGGTATTATAAGGGTATTATAGGGGTCTTATAGGAGTATTATAGGGGTATTATAAGGGTCTTATAGGGGTATTATAGGAGTATTATAAGGGTATTATAGGGGTCTTATAGGGGTATTATAGGTGTATTATAAGGGTATTATAGGAGTATTATAGGAGTATTATAGGGGTATTATAAGGGTATTATAAGGGTATTATAGGGGTCTTATAGGAGTATTATAGGGGTATTATAAGGGTCTTATAGGGGTATTATAGGAGTATTATAAGGGTATTATAGGGGTCTTATAGGGGTATTATAGGTGTATTATAAGGGTATTATAGGAGTATTATAGGAGTATTATAGGGGTATTATAAGGGTATTATAAGGGTATTATAGGGGTCTTATAGGAGTATTATAGGGGTATTATAAGGGTCTTATAGGGGTATTATAGGAGTATTATAAGGGTATTATAGGGGTCTTATAGGGGTATTATAGGTGTATTATAAGGGTATTATAGGAGTATTATAGGAGTATTATAGGGGTATTATAAGGGTATTATAAGGGTATTATAGGGGTCTTATAGGAGTATTATAGGGGTATTATAAGGGTCTTATAGGGGTATTATAGGAGTATTATAAGGGTATTATAGGGGTCTTATAGGGGTATTATAGGTGTATTATAAGGGTATTATAGGAGTATTATAGGAGTATTATAGGGGTATTATAAGGGTATTATAAGGGTATTATAGGGGTCTTATAGGAGTATTATAGGGGTATTATAAGGGTCTTATAGGGGTATTATAGGAGTATTATAAGGGTATTATAGGGGTCTTATAGGGGTATTATAGGTGTATTATAAGGGTATTATAGGAGTATTATAGGAGTATTATAGGGGTATTATAAGGGTATTATAAGGGTATTATAGGGGTCTTATAGGAGTATTATAGGGGTATTATAAGGGTCTTATAGGGGTATTATAGGAGTATTATAAGGGTATTATAGGGGTCTTATAGGGGTATTATAGGTGTATTATAAGGGTCTTATAGGGGTATTATAGGAGTATTATCGACCTACTATAAGAGATGTATAGCCCAAGTATAATAATAAAGGTATTAAACCAGAACTGATTCTGACCGACACAGTAAAACATGCTTAAAGAAATAATGAATAAACAGGAATAAGTGGCAACAGATTGCTGAAAGTGGCCGATACACACGCCAACATGTGAATAAGACGAGTACTGGCACTTATTTTTTTCCACTTCAATCAGTGACAAGAAGAGAGCACATCTTATATAAAATAATAAGTGTTCCCTGGTGCACTTATTCTTTATTTGTAATGTCGGTTATAATGAACATAAGAGCTCCTAGGAGCCACTGACATGGCTTTACACATGTTGTCTTGGTAGAGAATTCTCTATTCTGTTACATGTTTATTATAATTGTTTAAAAATGATGGTTTCAGTTTTTAACAGTGGTGAGATACGTGTATTGTGAGTGAAAGGCTGTGATTCAGAAAACCTCCTTTCTCCATAAACTGATAAAACCACAAAGTGAAAACATTTATGCTCTGTGGTTGAATCTGCTGATTGTAAGACTGAACTTGTTGAAGTGACTTTGAAAAAAGATTGAAATGAAAATGATTCACATTCAAATGAATGTGTTGGGTTTTGTTTTTTTCTCGGAGACTGCAGTCCCCCCGCTGCCCAGGAAGTTCTTAAAAATAATTTATTGTTGGCCCACACTTGTTTTTGCCCTGGCCCTGAGATTGACGACCACATTACCCACTCTAAAGCAAACAGCAGAGCCACACACCCCGCCTGGAGCTCCACACATACATTACAGGGCTCTGACTTCCACACTCATTGCACATGCAGACGGTTATAGAGTGTGCCCGCTCTGGTAAAAGACTGATTACTGTGTTGTTTACTGGGTAAAGCTAGCTGTTGAATTCCTAACTGCAGTCCACCACATCTCACTGATTCTCCAGACTGTTGGAGAGCTCAGAGAGGACGCTTCCAGACAGGAAACAGAACATTTAAGGAACAATATGTGTAACCGCTATGGATGTTTTATGGATTACACATCAAATCTGGAGAGGACACTAGATGTAGCTCTGTGTGTGAGCTGCGTGAAGTGTTTCTGCATCGTTACATGTAGGGCACGCTACTTCCTACATTGGCAAAGTTTCCATTGGTAAATGAACAAATATGAATATAATTCCGAGGGACACCAGTTCATTGACCTATCTAATACTAGTCCTATTTGCATGGACAGATTATGAGACAACAGGATCCTGGGCATAGGCATGTGGAAAGCCCTACCACCTGTCCTCCATAGGTTGTTTTGCCTCTTTTAGTGGTCATTTTGTGTCTCTTTGTGTCTCTTTCTTGTCATTTTGAGTCTCTTTGTAGTTGCGTTGTGTCTCTTTGTGTCCCTTTGTGTATCTTTGTGTCTCTCTGGAGTCATTTTGAGTCTCTTTGTAGTTGCGTTGCGTCTCTCTGTGTCCCTTTGTGTCTCTTTGTGTCTCTCTGGAGTCATTTTGAGTCTCTTTGTAGTTGTGTTGTGTCTCTTTGTGTCTCTGGAGTGATTTTGAGTCTCTTTGTAGTTGCGTTGTGTCTCTTTGTGTCCCTTTATGTCTCTTTGTGTCTCTCTGGAGTCATTTTGAGTCTCTTTGTAGTTGCGTTGTGTCTCTTTGGAGTCATTTTGAGTCTCTTTGTAGTTGCGTTGTGTCTCTTTGTGTCCCTTTGTGTCTCTCTGGAGTCATTTTGAGTCTCTTTGTAGTTGCGTTGCGTCTCTTTGTGTCCCTTTGTGTCTCTTTGTGTCTTGCTGGAGTCATTTTGAGTCTCTTTGTAGTTGCGTTGTGTCTCTTTTTGTCTCTCTGGAGTCATTTTGAGTCTCTTTGTAGTTGCGTTGTGTCTCTTTGTGTCTCTCTGGAGTCATTTTGAGTCTCTTTGTAGTTGCGTTGTGTCTCTTTGGAGTCATTTTGAGTCTCTTTGTAGTTGCGTTGTGTCTCTTGGTGTCCCTTTGTGTCTCTCTGGAGTCATTTTGAGTCTCTTTGTAGTTGCGTTGCGTCTCTTTGTGTCCCTTTGTGTCTCTTTGTGTCTCTCTGGAGTCATTTTGAGTCTCTTTGTAGTTGCGTTGTGTCTCTTTTTGTCTCTCTGGAGTCATTTTGAGTCTCTTTGTAGTTGCGTTGTGTCTCTTTTTGTCTCTCTGGAGTCATTTTGAGTCTCTTTGTAGTTGCGTTGTGTCTCTTTGTGTGTCTCTGGAGTCATTTTGAGTCTCTTTGTAGTTGCATTGTGTCTCTTTGTGTCTCTTTGGAGTCATTTTGAGTCTCTTTGTAATTGTGTTGTGTCTCTTTGTGTCCCTTTGTGTCTCTTTGTGGTCATTTTATGTCTCTTTGTGTCTCTTTGGAGTCATTTTGAATCTCTTTGTGATTGATTTGCCCCTTTTCATAGTCGTGTGTTCACTCATTCAACTTCAGGAGAGTACAGCAGGTCAGAGCTGAAGCAGGAAGTGAGAGTGACAGTTATGTAATAATTGAACTATTTGACTGTATTTTTTCTTCAACCTTAGTTTAACTAACCTGGAGATCTGTTTACAACCCGTCTGATTGTTTGATGTTGACCAGTTAAACCTCCTTTGAGCCGTGGTTCTGCGTTCCCTGGTGCAGTGTGAACATTACTGAGAGGAATGACGGGTTTTTAACAGAGTCCCAAAAATGACAAAATCTCCTGTCAACTCACTCTGAAACTCAAATGTTGAGTTTTGATTAAAGTATAATGAACCGTACAGAAGCTGGTTTATCAGACCTAAGCTGAAGTGTTGCTGTTGCTGCAGGCCCAATAAATAAAGAGCAGTGTGCAATTTAAAGAAACTCTGTCATCCGCATTTGACAAACCTGCCTGGACAGCAGTGAGTGTGTATACCTGCGTCTGACAGGTCCCAGTGGAACAGGCTCATTATCAGCACTCACAATGACTTGAAATTCCAAGTTTTGACATTGTTTTGTCAAGTTCCCCCCAATTTTCCATTTGGGATGGACTTTAAACCTTTTTACTGTAACTTGAAGTACACAGCTGAAGGCTAGAGTTGCATGTTTTGGCTGGAGGCGGTGGGGGAGCTGGCCTCTGGCCCGGAAGCTACAAATTCCAAGTTACAAGCTGCTGTCAGTCGCGTCCAGGTTCAGTAAAAGTCTGGAGAGCTCAGAGGAAACCTGCAGGGAAATATGCCAACACGCGTTTTAACACCGAAGGAAAGTGCTCCTGTGTGTGTGTGTGTGTGTGTGTGTGTGTGTGTGTGTGTGTGTGTAAGTAAACCACTGTACACCAACAGAATGATGTATAGGTGTCATTGTAAGACGGCCTCTCCCCTTAACCAAACCTTACTGGCTACATAACCTTGAGAAGTAGCTCACACTGTATGGGGAAGCATCCAGGATTGTCTCCTGCATGTTGGATGAGACAATCCCATGGATAACTGAGCGGGCCAACTGGGAACAGGCCAAGGGGCACACATTTTCAGGGCCGACCCCCCCTGGCCTTCAGCTACAGAATAACATTCAAAGAGACACGTACCAACCAGGAAGAGACTCCAAATGACCACAAAGAAACACAAAATGATTACAAAGAAACAAAAAATGATTACAAAGAGACACAAAATGACCACAAGGAGACTCAAAATGACCACAAAGAGACTCAAAATGACCACAAAGAGACCAAAAATTACCACAAAGAGATACAAACTGACCACAAGGAGACACAAAATGACCACAAAGAGACCAAAAATGACCACAAAGACACACAAAATGACCACAAAGATACAAACTGACCACAAAGAGACACAAAATGACTACAAGGAGACACAAAATGACCACAAAGAGACACAAAATGACCAAAAAGACACACAAAATGACCACAAAGATACAAACTGACCACAAAGAGACACAAAATGACTACAAGGAGACACAAAATGACCACAAAGAGACACAAAATGACCACAAAGAGACACAAAATGACCACAAAGAGACACAAAATGACCACAAGAAGACACAAAATGACCATAAGGAGACACAAAATGACCACAAAGAGACACAAAATGACCACAAAGAGACACAAAAATGACCACAAGAAGACTCAAAATGACCACAAGAAGACACAAAATGCCACAAAGAGACACAAAAATGACCACAAGGAGACACAAAATGACCACAAAGAGACACAAAAATGACCACAAGGAGACACAAAATGACCATAAGGAGACACAAAATGACCACAAAGAGACACAAAATGACCACAAAAAGAGTCAAAACGGTTGAAAGTACTGTAATAAAGTGCAGTAACTATTTTTCAATTTTCAAACTGAGGCTGTTGTATTGAGTCATTTCCTGTCCACTAACAGCCACACCCCTTGGAGAAGATGTAAGTCTTTCATAATAAGCGGTGGAGGCAGATGGCGGCCCACCCAGAACCTGGTTCTGCCTGCGGTTTCTACCCGTTAAAGGATAAACGTTTTTCCGTGCCACTGTCGCACCTGGGGGATCTCTTGTTGGGTCTCTGAATTATAGAGTACGGTCTGGACCTGCTCTATATGAACATCAAGTCAAGTCTGACTGCTGTGATGCAACGTGACTTTTACCTCATCATGTTCATTGTTTATTAACGACGCGTTGCTTCAGAACCATGGACAGCGCTGTTTACTGTGCGTTCAGGGTGCTTTCGTAGGTTCAGCTCTGTCCGTAGTACTGAGACGGTGGAGGATTAATAGAGAGAACACGGTTTCTTAGTTGGGTTTCTTAGCCATCTTGCTTTTCGTGGTTGTAAAGAAAGAGCGAGAGAGCACATGGTAAACACGGTAAACACCCCATTTGAAGGCACCATCAGTCACTATCTATAGAGCACCACCTCTTGTTCTTTGTTCTTTGTCGGTTGGTCTTTCGGAGTGTATGGCGTTTTGTTTGTCTGTCTGCTGCTTGCATCTTGGACTCTCAGTTTGTAAGCCTTTTCATTAAATAAATATCTTGGTTGAATCTGGTCGTCTCTGCATTTAGGTCCTTCCTGTCTGTCGTGCTCCGTGCACCGTGATAATTCTTTGATTTTGAAACAGTAGCCTTATGCTGCTGCTGCCGTCGTTATTATTTAGCCTTAAAAAAGTGTTGTGTAACTACTCAATACTCATACATGAATAACATAGACCTATGTCTGCAGTCCATGGGTCCATTAGCAACCTGCAGTGACAAGCCTCGACACCAACACCACCCCCACTCAGTACACACCTGTGGAGAGTTAGCCTATAATGGATCGCTGCATACTAAGAGCATCTGGATACAATGTGTTTCAGGGTTAACTGCATTACTTAGCAGCTTGTTTAAATAGCTGCTAATGTACCAGTCCAGCTTCCAAGTATGTGTGAATGTGACGGGTGTGTGTGTGTGTGTGTGTGTGTGTGTGTGTGTGTGTGTCTTTTAAAGGTCCCATTTTATGCTCATTTTCAAGTTCGTACTTGTATTCTGTGTTTCTACTAGAACATGTTAACATGCTGTAATGTTAAAAAAATCTTTATTTTCCTCATACTGTCTGTCTGAATATACCTGTATTTACCCGCTGTCTGAAACGCTCCGTTTTAGCGCATTTTGACGGAATTGCAACAGAATTGCGTTCTTAGGCAACAGCTTGGGTTCATATTTACTTTCTGTCAGCTGATGTTATTTACATACAGTGCAACAGGAAATAAACTGGGACACATTTAGAATGTTTACATTTAAAATTGTGCAAAGGGTCTAAATATTGTATATTTGTGACATCACAAATGGACAGAAATCCCAAACGGCTAGTTTCAAACGCACAATTTCTGAATACAGGCTGTGTGTATCTCTCCGTATTTTGAGCGTTTAATAGTATTTATATAGCACTTAAACCTGCTTTATAATATAAAAGACATGAAAATCTCACTTTTTTCTGTTCTTATGTGCCAATAAGGGGGTTGTTTGCTCTTATTACGAGACGGTGCAATGTTTGCATTATATATTAATTGCATGTCTGTATTGGGGGGGGGGAGCTATGCAAGTCACAATGCAGTTCAGTCGCACAGCAGTTCGTGAAATAGTCATGAAATTGAATGTATTGATTTGTGTACATAGACACGGATTTCAATTTTTGTTTCCGTGATGTCCATGTCTCGTGTGATAGCAATAGTAAGTTGACTTATTTTGTCACATCAGTCATGTGACTCGTCGGTAGCGTCCGTCCTGTCAGTCACAGAGTCGTTAGTCGGCAAAGTTAATGTCAACCACGACCGTTTCCTAACCCTAACCTAAGTGGTTGTGTTGCCTAAACCTAACTTCCTGTGAAAACGGAAGCTTATTCTGGTCCGTCCAAAAGTAACGCAAGATGGGGTACCCTGTGCGTCGGTCTCCGATGCCGCGGAGCACTGACCAGACGGCGGTATTTGACGAGTTGGTAGTAAGAATATGTTGGCTTTCGAGGTGTTGGTAGGTGTATTTGAGCTCTGGACAGAGCCAGGCTAGCTGTTTCCCCCCGCTTCCAGTCTTTATGCTAAGCTAGGCTAACCAATCTGCTGCCAGCGGGGCCTTTGATGGGAAATACCTCACAATCATTTTTACCCCCCAACCTCCTCATCTGTCCTAATCAGCCCTTCTGGTTTACACACACACACACACACACACGCACACACACACACACACCTCATCCATCCACACACTATTCCCCCCTCTTCTCCAATTTCTCAAGATACAATACCCAGTCTTGTTTAAGGACTGCGGATTCCTGTGGGGAGAATAATGATAACAATAGGAGTGTACCAGCTCTGGAAGCAGCAAACCCCACCACCATCCACTCCCACAAAAGCCCCCAACTCAGGTCTGACTATGGAGGAGGCCAGGCCCTCGCTCCACGTGCAAGACACACAAGAAAGAGGGCATTCATTACAACAAGTCTTTCTTTTATGCGCTCTATCAGTGGCTCTGGACCGAAGCCAAGCCATGACCCTGCAAGGGAAGGGTTCTGCCTGCCGCTGGAATGTGGAATAGTGTGTGTATTCAGGTGTTTTGTGTGTGTGTGTGTGTGTGTGCGCACACACACAAAGCATACCTGCTGTATGGACCAAAGTGGTGGACCGACAGATATTGTCTCCCAACATCAACATGTTTGGTTAAAATCAGTAGAAAGACATTTGAATGCTTACTTTCAAAGACAGCCAGCCAATAAAATACGATTTGGAGAATCCACAAGTTATAATGGAAACCCAGGAAACAGATAGAGATTCAATGAAGTTGTCTATAAAGCTATTAGCTGTCTATACTGTCCATCAAAGTATGAATTTATTTTACCCAAATAATGACGTGACTGTCGGCTGATATATTGTTGTCGATCCATTAAAACATTTAATCACGATTAATCGCATGATTGTCCATAACGATTAATCTAAAAAATAAATGTTATGTTCAAAATGTACTTTAAATGGAGGTTTGTCAAGTATTTAATCCTCTTATCAACATCGGAGTGGACAAATATGCTGCTTTATGGGAATGTATGTTTATATTTATTATTGGAAATGAATTAACAACACAAAACAATGACAGATATTGATCCAGAAACCCTCACAGGTACTGCATTTAGCATAAAACAATATGCTCAAATCATAACATGGCAAACTGCAGCCCAACAGGCAACAACAGCTGTCAGTATATATGCCATAGTTATTATATCAGCACTTCCCGGATTTAATAAACTGCTCTGAAATCTGCCACATTGAATGCAGGAACCACATGATACAGCAGCAAATGTATTTTTGAGATATGTGTGTGCTATAATATAGAAGGTTTGGATGTGATATGAAGGCCGGTGCAGCCCGACGGACGGCACGTCTGAGTGTATGTCGGCTCTGATGGCTCATATCTCACAGACGTCAGCGGAGCTCCCGCTATCAGCTGACTGTATTGTGACTCGCCGCTGCGCAGAAGACTTACTGTAATATACAGTGACAGACAGCTCGGAGCTGCTGTCAGAACGATGTGATTGTTTTCATATCGTCCTCTTCAACAGGAGATACAGATATTTCAAAATAAAACAAAAATTGAATTTAATACGTGCAGGGACACACAAGGCAATTGAAATTAGGAATGTTGACATAAAATAAATATATATATATGATGATGTGATACCTTTGCTTTCATTTTAATTCTCATAATAAATTATATTTGAAGCTGCTCTTATCAATATTTTTATATCAACAATGGATGAAATAACTCGTCGGCTCTAGTCTGTCCGTGTCGGAGTTTTTTCAGCCTGAATCGGCTGAAAAAACTCCGGTGGCGGCCCCCTTCGGTGAGAGAAATCACTCTGATTGGCTGTTCAGCTTAAACGGATCAGCCAATCCGAAAGAAAAAGGAACTGAGGAAAGCATGACAACGAGTAGGGTCTTGTCATTTCATCTTCATCTCATCTGATCATTCCAACTCACGGATATTTTCACAGCGACGTGAACATCTGGAATGAAGCTAAGTGGTGAGTGAGAGTGGTGTGAAAATGGTCGTCAAACGCTGCTTTGTTCATGTGTGCATCATAACGACGGCTTGTATATCCGCCGTCCTCGGCCTTCCTGTTTCCTGTTTTGAATGATGAATACAGACTACTGGTGTGGAGAGTTATTTCCTCTCACGCAGGAGCAGAACGTACGTGCTAACTGACCGTCGGCTGTCGTCTCTGCGGTGTGTTCGAGTGCAAATGCAAAATTTGGCTAAGACAAAGGCGAAGTGTGGGCGACGCAGCTGATGGCCTTCGTCGCCGCTAGTTCTTTTTTGTCGGTTTGGTGTGTGTCCTTGTCCCTGTACTGTAGCTGCTGACTCATAAACTTACTGGAAGTCTAAATCAAGATATTTCAGAGGAAACAGTATGAGTACTCTCAGCTATTCATACCGGTTAGGGTTCACACAAAAAAACACTGCAAGGAACATGCAAAGAAAAAATGAAAATGATTGGCTGCATTTACATGTTTCTTATTCCTTTCATTTTTCACATCGGCTCGCCATGTTAAATGCTCTCCTTTCTCCTGAGCGTCATGCTTTATTCTGGGAGGCCGCGGGGGCATTTAGCCAGGGCAGATAAATAATGATCACAGAGGGGCTGATTTCCTAATGCTGATGTATGGCTGTGACGGGACAGGTGCTGGCTCCACAGCTTCCCAGCACCACGTCAATTAATCTCCTCTGTCATGTGATGAACCAGCCGACACTTCCTCTACGGCACAGTCCATAAACTGCTGATTACACACACACACACACACATATGCAGGTGCATGGATACGTCTGTCATCTTCTGGCTGGATAGAAGTTGTTACATGAACTTTTTGTTTTTTTTATTTCACCTCTGTGCATCTTGGCAAAAACTGATGGAGCTTTTCCAGCAACTTCCTCTTCCCACCCACACAGTCTGAGACATTCAGACTGGAGGCTGACTAAAGGTAAAATACAGTCATCTCTCTGTGGCCACGAATGGAAACTCTAAGAATAATTCAGGTTAATGCAACTTCAATTTGATTCTAGAAAGTCTGGCCGGCGGTTTGAACTTTGACCTCTCACGGGGTGTCCTAATTGTCTACTGGTTGAGATGCATGCCATGTACTCTGCAACATCCCGTCTTCTATTCTGTCTGAGAACCTTTGTTGCATGAAACACCAACCCAACCTCTCACTCTCCCTCACCACTTCCTGTCTCCATGCTGTGATTCCTGTGCATTACAGGATGATCCCTCTGCAGGCTCCAGCTAGCTTGTATGCACTCTTCAGACCTCTAGAGGTGGTAGAAGCCAAACGACCAAAGACGCCTTCCGTTCTTACCACTTCCTCTCTGCTTCTGGTGTCTGCTTCTTCCTTTGTCGCCATGTCTTAACACCATATACTGACTGTATAACCAGACCTGGTCGTCTTCTACCCAGATCTGGTCTTATTGTAGGCCTACCCAGATCTAGTCTTATTGTACCCAGCTCCGGTCTTATTGTACCCAGATCTAGTCTTATTGTACCCAGCTCCGGTCTTATTGTACCCAGATCTAGTCTTATTGTACCCAGATCTAGTCTTATTGTACCCAGATCTGGTCTTATTGTACCCAGATCTAGTCTTATTGTACCCAGATCTGGTCTTATTGTACCCAGATCTAGTCTTATTGTACCCAGATCTGGTCTTATTGTACCCAGATCTAGTCTTATTGTACCCAGATCTGGTCTTATTGTACCCAGATCTGGTCTTATTGTACCCAGATCTAGTCTTATTGTACCCAGATCTGGTCTTATTTTACCCAGATCTAGTCTTATTGTACCCAGATCTGGTCTTATTGTACCCAGATCTGGTCTTATTGTACCCAGATCTGGTCTTATTGTACCCAGATCTGGTCTTATGGTACCCAGATCTGGTCTTATTGTACCCAGCTCTGGTCTTATTGTACCCAGATCTAGTCTTATTGTACCCAGATCTGGTCTTATTGTACCCAGATCTAGTCTTATTGTACCCAGATCTAGTCTTATTGTACCCATGTCTGGTTTTATCCAACCCATATCTAGTCTTAGTCTTCCCAGAACAGGTCTACACACCCAAATCTACAGAGATATGTTATGTGCAATCTATATGTAAGAAGAGCATGAAGAGAAAACATAATTGATGTCAGGTCTCTCTCTGAAATGACCTGTGATTGGTCAAAGTCTCCCGTCCTGGGCTAGATGTTCTAAAGCCTGAAAACAGAGCCATGAGGAGGTGCAGAAGTCTAGTTTTCTCTCAGAACACTTGAATTACAATATGTTGAAAGGTTATTATGGAATTTCTGCCCAATGATGCCAGAAATACATGGCCTACTGCAGCATTAAAACAACCAAAGAGCTGATAGAACAATGGCCAAGCATCAGAGAGAAGAAAACACTGAATTTGTCAAAAACAAAGTATGAATGG
>CAKALG010038203.1:6130-23981 GCA_916700815.1 Helicolenus hilgendorfi | reverse complement strand
AGTGCTCTGCACGTCGCTGGTCACTGTCCTGGGCAGGTGGGTCACGCCCTCCACTCGCAACTGCTCCGTGAAATACTCCTGAGGAGGGAGGACAAAAAAAAGAACATATTCTGTTAAACCTGCTCTAAGTACCGCTGCACACTGGATGCAGCAAGAGCTACCTGTAAAATAGAGGTAGACTGATTAATTGATTTGACCGATTAATCAGGCGCCGATTGGGAGTTTTACAAACTATTGTTACACAGAACAGTGATCGCCCGTTGCACAAATAGAAAATATATAGAAAATGTTCCAGTAATGTCATCCACCAAATCACACTTCAGGATATTCTCTTACGAATAATTCAGAGTGACAAAAAACGGATTTATTAAAAAAGGCATATGCAAAAGTAGCTGACTAGGTTGATGCAAAAGTAAAGAAGATATCGGCCATATCAGCTATCGGCTTTTTCCTATTCCAAACTATCTTTATCATATCGGCCTTTAAAAATCCACTATCAGTTGACCCAGGAATCACACAATACTGTAATATTTTTGCCTCTGTAAAGTCATCTTGCCCAGCGTTGCCAGTCCACCACAGAGTAATTGGGTGTGCAAATCCTAAAATGGGTTTCTGTGAAAAAACGAAAATCATGTGTGACTTCAATTTAACTGGATAACTGTATTAAATGAAAATTAAATGTATTGAGAGCTGTATTACAGTAGTGGACTTGCATTCCATTCCTACTTTCTTTTCTAGTCTCCCCACCACTCAAAGCGCTACACTACATGGCAGCATTCCCCCATTCACACACCCATTCATACACTGATGGCAGAGGCTGCTAAGGTGCCAACTTCAGGATCCCATCAGGATCAGGATCTAAATACTCATTCACACACGATGGCTATGCCTTTGGAAGCAATTTGGGGTTAAGTGTCTTGCTCAAGGAGTAGACGGGGATCGAACCACTGACCTTGTGTTTGGTGGACAACCTGCTTTACCCTCTGTGCCCCCAACAGTGTGGTTAATAATTATAAATATAGGATATATATTGCTATATAAACCCTTTTCACAGCATGTACAAGCAGGAAAAGCACAGAATAATAACATTAACAACACTGTGTCCCAAACCATGACTTTGAGTGAGCATGCACAATATCAGACCCCTGGACCTGGCTCACATGAACAGAATGCAGCCATCATTCATGTTATTAATGTTAACTGTTTTAACAAGTCAAAATGTCTGCGTGCATTGAACAAGAGTGCATTGTTCTCTTTATTTTATTGGTAGGACTTGGCTGGTAGGTCTTGGCTTGTAGGACTTGGTAGTTATGGGTTGTTTTCTAACAAACACCATCTTTCAGTGTCTTAGAAACAAGTTTCTGAAAACCATAACACTTACAAAGCTCTGCTCTTTACACCTCGAGTAATAGTTTACATTATTAAACTACATTATCCATATCACAGGTCCTTCCTTCCTGCAGCTGTCAGACTCCACAACCAGCACTACTCCCAGTAGACCACATACACACCAAAACACTGACAATAACCTGATATTTTCAGGTGGAATTTCATTCATTCATTCATTTTCACCGTGCAATATCATTTTCCACTTGTGCAATTGTGTTAATAGTCTGTTTATTGCCAATACTGTATATACTGCTCCTATTTTTAAACTATTTAAATGGATAATATTTTGTTACACTTTGTTTAGCTCTTTTTTTGCATCTTGTTTTTTGCACTATCCCCTTTGCTGCTGTACACTGAAAATTTCCCCACAGCGAGACCTATATGGGAATATCTTATCTTATTTTATCTTATTAGCCACCTTGCTGTTCCATATCACAAAGATAATGTTAGTATTTAACTTATGAAGCCTTTTTTAAAGATACATTTAAGCTAGCTAACACAATGTTGTTGCTCACCTGTTCAGGTGTGGTGGTGTTGAGCAGGAGGACCAGACTGCCCTGCTCAGAGTAGACCCGCATGAACTGCAGCAGGATGCGGTCTATCCCCATCCCCTCCGCCGTCACCAGCAGCCCGTCACAGCCGAACAGAGACAGGAACATCTCCGTCTCAAACTCCAGCAGAGGACCCGACATGCTGGTAGCCTGAAGAACACCTAGACCAACAAGTTCTCTCTCACTCCCAGTGATAAAAGTGAGCTAAAAGCGACAAAAACACATTGTGAGACAGACACTAGTGTGTGAGTGTGCTGCTCGCTTCTGTTACTCAATGTTTTGAAGTTGCACATCCGGTCACGTGACAATAAAAACAAACGAGAACGTGATAGTGAGCGTGACGTTTAAGAGCAAGAGCGTCATCTAGTGACGTGGAGGGCTGTAGCAGGTAAACCAGGATGTCAAGCTCTTCTGTAGGAATTAGAATCAGAATAAGAATCAGAATCAGAATCAGAATTGTGTTTATTGCCAGGTATAAGAGATTTACACTAGGAATTTGCTTTGGATATGTTGGTGCAAGTCAAACAGTATAACAGTATATTAGATTAGATTAGATTAGACTTTATTAATCCCACAGCTGGGAAATTCACTCTCCACAGCAACAAAAGAATAGATAAAGACGTTAGAATAAAATAGAATAATAAAAAATTGAAATTCTAAGAATATACAATATACAAAATAAGCTATAAATTATGTTCTGCTTGTTACACAAAGTTGGTTTGTTGATGTTTTATTTAATATGAAAACAAAGCAGAAGTACTTTTAGTCTCTTTCTTGCTTTATCTCTTATATATCCTTTTCACATCCTCATAAATGTAATGGCAGTTTGGAAACTAACTCCCAAACAGACAACTCTTTGATGTCAGATTTTTTCCAGAAGCATGTGAATGCACCAATTATGGTAGAAAACTGTCCTCTGCTCTCAATAGTATATATGATACATTTGGTTACAGCAAAACAGCATGCATCTAAATTCTGTTTTACACACGAAGAAAATCAATGAGACCAGAATGTTTTGGCATTAAACACCACATTTAAAGTTATCTAATATCATATCTGGTTGTGACCTGTTACAATAGCGGGTTCTCAGATGCATCAATATACTCACACACTTTAATAGGCTTACTCAAAAAGTAAGCACAACTACAAGCCAAGTATATCTTTCTGTAGGCCTATAAGGCAAGACTACTTAATTATACTTTTCTGTATACGTGTCAGTATGACTCAAGTGTACTTAGACTTTTCTGCATACTTGTCAGTAGGCCTATAAGCCAAGTGTACTTAAACTTTTCTGTATACGTGTCAGTATGAGCCAAGTATACTTGGACTTTAGTGTATACTTGTCAGTATAAACCAAGTACACTTAGACTTTTCTGTGTACTTGTCAGTATGAGCCAAGCATACTTATGTATACTTTTGTTAAGTATATCTCTGGTAAGTACATAAAAGTCAACTGAAATTATACTCCATTATTTTAAGTTTAAAAGAAGTATACTAATAGCACACTTGAATAAACTTCTTTTTGGTAAGGGATATCAGTATCAAACCCCCAAAACCCCTCCCACCCGTTAAAATAATAATCCACTTTCAGTTAACTGCAGCAATACAAACACACTAATACACCATCAAACAATAAAACGGGTCCAGAAATTCAGGGTACGGCGCCAATCGCTGTTTTAGTGACAGTATTAGCGTGTTTTCGGGTGGATTATTCCTCTAATGCACAGACAGGAACAGTGCTGTAATATGCTTGCATAACAAAGCCTGCCAGCTGCGTTTTTGTAAAACTCACTGTTGTGTCAGCCCACATTTCTCTGCCGTAAGAGAAGAGGGGACCAGAATAGGTCTGTGTGCTTATGGACGACAGCAGAGGAGCCCACCATCTCCCCCCAAACACACACACACACACAAACACACATACAAACACACAAACTCAGTGTTGTTACACAGAGGCGCGGACACGACTCACCACAGCTTTGAGACTTCAGGCGTGAATTTAGCCACTTTGATGTTTACATCTGTCACTCATCCGCTGTGATGCACGGACTCCATGTGGGGCCAGATTACATAAAACAACACCCTTGAGTGGGACACATTATAATGAATTATCTGGACAATATGCTCTTTTCACTCTGTCCTACTCTGCAAAGTTAATTCAAGTTATCCTTGAAGTGACACAGGAAACTCTGAGTGAGTGTGTGCATGTGTGTGTGTGTCATTTCAATCTGTCAGGAAAACTAATTTCTTATCCTGATTTTGAATAAATGAGGGGTGAAGGACTGTTGCAGAAATTAAGTATGCATTTAAAACTCATTTTTCAGTGAATCTTCCATCCCTAATGAATTTCACTATTGCTGTCAACAAGTGAAGGAAGAATAATATGGAAAGTCTTATATAGCAGATTATAAAAAGGCCCATCCAACACCTTTGGAATGAACTGGAGTGCCGACTTTCGCGCACCATCAGTGGACGACCTCAAGAGGGGGCAAGTAGCTAAGTACATTTACTCAAGTACAGTACTGTACTTAAAGGTACAGTGTGTAGGATTTGGCTGCATCTAGCGATGTGGTTGCAGATTGCAACCAACTGAGTACCCCTCCACTGACTCCTCCATTTCCTAGACTTCAGTAACGTGAGCCGCCGAGTGCAAAACTGTGGTAACGTCGTTCGCCTCGCTCAGAGGCCATCCATACCATAATAACACTACTTTAGGAGCAACGGAAGTCAGTGTTTGGTTTGTCCGTTCTGGGCTATGTGACCGAGCGGACGCTACTGCGCATGTTCCATGTGCCCCAGATCCGGGTACTTTTCCAGGCGGAAGTCGAGCCATTTTGTCTTCATGTGCCACTGAGCAACTTTCATAGGAATGAACGGGGCCCAGTCTCCAACGCTGTATCCAGTTCTCTTAATACATCCAAGATAGCAGCCAGCTCAGCCGTCGCCATGTTGAGAGCCATGCGGAGGCAATAGAGTCCTACAGGAATGTGTCCTAAAACTCGGAAATGAGTTAGCATTTTAGCACTTCCGGAAGTCGTCTGGATGTCAATGGGTTTTTAGTTAGATGCTTGAAATAAGGTTTGTGGTTAACACCAGCTGAAGAGATTTTAACGTTTTGTTCTACGACATAAAATACATCAATAAATAGTAGTCGTGAATTTTGAAGCCTTTATGTGTCTTAAAAAAGGCCGTTGCTAACAAGTGGCTAAATGAGACTACTAAACGCCATCACGCCGACTCGTCCGCTTTTACAGCCTCGTTGTGTATACTCACGTTCATGCGACCGCGGTGTAGTACGTTTATAGATTAACTTTAACTTTTTGCTTCTGGTGATTGCATTCACAATTAAAAAAATCATAAAAGTGGTGTTCATTTGTGGAGATTATCTTGTTGGCCTACAAAAATACGTCATCTCTGGAGCACTCTAATGGTTTTGAAGTGAGACGTTTAACAATCACAAAAAGCTGTAATAATCGGGTATCAACATACTTTTGGCCATGTAGACTGTGGACTGTAATATTCCTAGGCCAGTATTTTTGAGGCCACCCATCTGACCTCACAGTGCAATTTCTCACAATCTGCAGGCGTTTTGACAACTCAGATGCAGTGGTAGAGAGAGAGAGAGACATTTTTTAAAAAAGCTCCAACACTCCAGCCAACATCAAAGGTGGCCCCGGAGGTGGAGATAGACGACAGGCCCACGCTGCCTCGCCTGCATAGTGCAACGCTACCGGGGGAGTTTATAGGTGCCTTGAACTGAAACTGAGAACTTGATGGAAGTGAGGGGGGAAAGCTGGAGGAAACCCAGCATGAAAAGAAAAATGAGACTCTACCTCAGTATGAAAGGGTTGGATGAGGTCGTTGCCTAGAAATATGAGTGCAGAAGTGCCATTATGTGGATATTCAAGTGTAAAATCCCCCCCAAAAAGGCACAGGAAAACACAGTGAAACACTTGCATCTCCAAAAATGTCTTTTACAGCCACGTTTGCAGCCTTGTGTTCAGCTTGACAACCATGTCTGTTATTCTATCCAGTTCATTTGATCTTTCTAACAGCACAAAAATGTTGGGAGTGCACAGACACTGAAGATGACTCCTGGAGGATTAAAGCGATGATGCACTGTCATGAACAAGCCTACAGAGAGCAGTGGAGCGCCGTGTTCTACGAACGCACGTCTCACTTTAGACGGGTTTACCTCTGGGGGTGATGTCTAGTGTGAGAACGTTTGTGTCTCTTCTTCTGCAGCTTAACAGTCAGGATAAAAACATGAAGCAGGCGGTTGGGATGGAGTGGTAACACGACACCATTAGGACTGACAAGAGAGAGAAAGAAAAAAACATAATTGATTCTTCTGCTATTATTACAGTTTTATGGTACATGAAATTGAATCAAATGATGCATAAATGTGCTTGGAGGAAGCGGCATGTTTTCCCACGGAGGGAGCGTCAGGTTGGTTGGCACGTGTGAAGGATCGCGGCGAAAACCGTTCATCCGCTTCTCTTTGCACCGAGCGAGATGAGTAAAAAAGGTTTGGCAGCTGATGTGCATCCTGATACCGCGGATGGTGCGGCATTATTGTAAATGAGAGGGGAACAGCTTGAAATTGATGGCAGGCTGGAGGATAAAATAAGACGAGATATTTAACACTGACTGCAGTGTAGGAGGGAGAAAGAGAGAGAGACAGAGAGAGAGAGAGAAGAGAAAACAGCTAAAGGCCCGATACATCCCTCCAGCCCTCATTAGGAAGAGAGAGAAGCAGCAGGGTTTTGTTGTAAATGGAGGGCTAAGCCCGAGAGCCAACTAGGCTCTGAGGGCCAAACTCAACGCCTCTGGAGGTTAACACACACACACACACAAATACACACACACACTTTAAAGGAATAGCTCAACATTGTGGGAAACACACTTATTTGCTTTCTTGCTGAGAGTTAGACGAGAAGATCGATGCCACTGTTTCTACTTGAAATATGAAGCTATAGAGCCAGAAGACGGTTAGCTTAGCTCAGCACAAAGAGTGCAAAGCCTGGCTCCATTCAAAGATGTCAAAATCCACCTACCAGCACCTCTAAAGCTTACAAATTAACATTTTAAAAAATGATCTGTTGTGGTTTCATGTGGGGATTAAGTGTTGGACTATTTAGCCTGCTAGTAAGCTAGTTAGTCAGTATGTTAGTCTGGAACGTAATATAACTCCCCGTAAAACAATAACATGACGTTTATACACTTTAGTTTTTGTACAGATTATACCCATAGGTTACTGTTTAACATGTTAATTTGAGCTTTAGAGGTGCTGGTATGTGGATTTTGTTACCTTCGGACAGAGCCAGGCTTTGACTCCTGCTAACCAGCTAACCGGCTGCTAGCAGTAGCTTCAAATTTACTGTACAGACATCATAGACTGCATATAAGAAGTGGACGTAGTCACCTTGACGTCACCCATCGGTTTGTGGACTGCCGTTTTGAAGCTTCGAATTTGGCATTTTGGCCGTCGCCATCTTGTTTTTTTGCAACCAGAAGTGACACGAGGGTGGAGCTAAGCACAACCGAATGCTGAATAAGACATTTTCAGGCAACCAAAAGGGTTATAATTAACTTTCATGAACTGAAAATACACTGTGAAAGGGTTAAAGTTGACGAATATGTGGACAACACCAAGACCAGACAACGCCGTAGTAGTGGCCTGTCAATCTAAATGGACATCATGTTGTATTGAAGAAGACTTGAAACTAGCGATTGAGACCATAAACTCATGTTTACAATGTTTACTGAGGGAATAAATCAAGTGAGAAGTAAGCTCATTTTCTCATAGACTTCTACACAATCAGATTTCTTATTGCAACCAGAGGAGTTTCCCCCTGCTGGCTATTGGAAAGAGTGCAAGTTTAAGGCACTTCGGCATTGGCTTCACTTTTCAGACCTGAAGGAAGCCCACTGACAGACATCAAAGAGATATCAATCTTCTCAACTAACTTACAGCAAGAAAGCGAACAAGAGTATTTCTGAAAATATCAATGTTGTGCACTCTAGCTAAGACACTATTACTTTGATGGCAGAATAAAGCTTAACGTAGAGTACCTGGCCCATATAGCAAGAGGTCAGCGGCACATCACGGGCAGACACAGTTTTTAGACCTCTCTGGTCAGTTGTTGGCATGCCACTCAGAATGCAAACTTGAGGGCTTAAAGGTGCAGTGTGTAGGATCTGGCGGCATCTCGTGGTGAGGTTGCAGATTGCAACCAACTGAAACTTCTCGCGTGACACCCGTGTGCCAAGTGGATATGAGAACTACTGTGGCCTACCAAACACGTGAATGGTCCTATCAAGAGCCAGTGTTGGTTTGTCCTTACTGTAGAAACATGGCGGGTATAAACGGCTCATTCTAAGGTAACGAAAACACAACGATTCTTTTTTTCAGATGATTACACACCAAAGAAAACATTCTATTTCTGACAAAAGATTGCCCTAAATGCTACACACTTTTCCTTTAATGGAGATTAATTAAAGCACAATTCATTTCATGTAGCAGAGGCTTCCGGGTTTTGATTTGGTCATTTGCAGGTGTAAAGAAGTCTATTAAAACTGGACTTCATTTTTGAAAACATAAATATCAATCCAATGGTATTTTCGTATTCAGATTTTAAGCGTGATAAACCTTCCAATCCTAAAACCCAAGGGAAGACCTGCTACAACATAGCAACGTGCGAGGAAAAAAATGTTCTGTTCAATTCTTTTTGGAAAGGCTTTGTAAGGAAGGCACAAAGAATAACCTTCAATCAAACCTGCATGGAGTATTTTTCAAATAATATCAGATGTGTGTCTATAATTAAGGTGCAAAGGGGCCAAAAAACACTTAGACTGCAGCTCAGGTTGAACCAACCAACTCAGGGTCAAACTCTGAAAAGTATGACTCGCTGAAAGCCTTTTAGTGCTATAAGAGCAGTCACAATTTTAGAAAACAACTGCGAGCGGGAGCTGAGCTTCAGTGGAAATAAAAGTACTCCAGCTGCACGAGAAGATGGCTGCTGCAGGCTCTACATGTGTAGCATTTCAGGCTGTCATGACCCTTGTTACTCCAACTCCGTAGCGGAATGTGACTAAAGATTACAGCGCTCGGAAACGGCAGAGTGGTGAATGCATGTTCACAAATTGGGATTATTACAGCACACCCTCGGTGCACTGAAATATAGATGAGAGAGAGGAGCATTTTGGCACTCGGAGCCGGGTCAAGCAGCACCAGTCAAGCAGCCGCCTGTAATGCTCAACCGTAATGACACACAGAAGTAATTTCTTTGTTTACGTAACGGTGGGAGCTGATTACCAAAAGCAAAGAGACCTACGTTGTTTCCAGGGCTGCAATTTGCATATATTATCGGTGACAAAACAAGACAATAAACATTATGGCGGTGATGAAAAAGCACTCTCTCATGGTCAAATGCGGCGTGCAAAAAACGCAGAAAAAAGAATCTATTGAAGCAAATGTATGGCTTTTATAAGATGCAAGAACAAGGCTCGCTGCCTGTCACATCCACTTTAGCAAATCACTGTGACAGCGGATGCCAATAAACGGGAGGGGAACGTGGCATTTGTGAGAAAAGATGAGAACAGAGGGGAGAGCCGAGGGAGAGGAAAAAGACAATAACAGGAAGTGAAGGAGTGAGACACGGAGAGACAGATAAACAAATTTTTCTTGCCTGTAATGTTTGGCGAACCAGCGCGACGGCTGGCTCTGTCAAATGGGCATATTAGATGAATAATTCAAGGCGGCTGGCAGACTGGAGGTTTAGAGGATGGTGTCAGTAGGTGACTGGGGAGACACGTTACAGGCTGGAGTGGATGTCAGTGATGCATTAGAGGGAATGGCTGCTATGTGTGTGTGTGTGTGTGTGTGTGTGTGTGTGTGTGTGTGACAATATTTGGTGAGAATATGAGATACAGAGCAAAGGAGGGTTAGTGTGTTTGTGAGGAAGCAGGCACTAACAGAGAAATACCCACACTGCAAAGGGACTCGCACACAGAGTTTTCAGGATCTATTAGCATATCTCACTCAGTCCCTCTGATGAGCGATCATGGGAGAACTGCAACTGTTTTCATGGTATTTTTTTTTTTTTAAACAGACCAAGGCTCTCTGTTTTGATGTTGCGGACACATTTCGCTCTGTCTATAAACCAATAAAACCATAAATCCCGACAGGATCCGGGGGCCCGTTATCGACGGGCAGACCTCAGATCCACAAGGCTGCACTTCCTGGACCAGAGATAGAGGGGCGAGGGAGAACAAGAGCGAACCAAAGGAGAAAAGCAGAGATCAAGGCGGCTCAAAGGCTGATTTGATCTCTACCAGCTCTGTCCTGGAGAGGCAAAAACCTCCGATCTCTCTGTGGTGGGGAAGGATGGGGGTGTGAGGTTGAGAGGCGTTTATGTTTTCACATTAAAGGCATCTTGACATTGACTACGTTTACATGCACACTTATATTGCACTATTATTCCAAATATCACAATATTGTGAATTTGAAATGGGTCACGTAAAAAGCATATTTCGTTTGGATATCGGATAGCATTTTTCCGATTAAGACATGTGAGATGTGCCAATATTATTCAGGTTTTAGGAGCATTCTTTGGACATGAATACAGCCCATTCGTCTCAATTGGGGTTTTAACGGCAGTTTGCGACCAGTGGGCAAAAACCTGGTCTAAAAAGTTAAGCTAATGCAGAAGTGCCTTAAACTTGCATTATTTCTAATAGCCAGCAGGGGGCGACTCCTCTGGTTGCAAAAAGAAGTCTGATTGTATAGAAGTCTCTGAGGAAATGAGTTTACTTCTCACTTGATTTATTACCTCGGTAAACATTGTAAACATGAGTTTATAGTCTCATTCGCTAGTTTTCAAGTCTTCTTCAATACAACATGATGTTCATTTGTAAATTATGGTCCCATGTAGAGTCAAATAGACCATAAAGATTAGTACTTAGTTCCACCCTCTCGTATCACTTCTGGTTGCAAAAAACAAGATGGCGACGACCATAAACGAAGACAGCAACAGCCAAAATGCCAAACTCAAGGCTTCAAAAGCAGCAGTCAACAAACCAATGGGTGACGCAAGGTGACTACGTCCACTTCTTATATACAGTCAATGTTTGCGACACAAGGCCCCCACAGCCACTTGCCCGTTTACAGCCAGCTCTGTGCGTTGTACAGTACACAAACCAACTAGCCGACAGATTCTGGTCGGAAGGAGAAACACACCTATTGTTAAACATTATGCAAGAATTGGACATCAACAGGTTTTTGGGATATTCACAAATATCGCAATGCCGACTTTTTCTAGGAGGTTGAAGGAATGGAAGAGGGAGGCTGTGTTTGCATGGTCAAACAAAGACCGCAATCGGTTAATCGCAGTATGCATGGCTGCATGTAAACGGGAATATTAGTGGAATATTCATTTTCAATAGTCATGTAAATAGTAGGAATATTGTCTTTTCGGAATAAGGGCAAAAACCGTAATGCAGTGATCGCTTCTGGATGTGGTTAGCTTAGTTTGGCACAAACACTGGGAAAAGAAGAAGGCACCAACATGTTTTTATCGTCATGTATAGCCTATAGGTACTGGCATTATGGGCCTATTGTCCATTTGACAAGAGTTCTATACAGGATCAAAGTTGCCAATATTCCCTTTTGCTACACGTTTTTACATTGAGTTAACTCTGCATTTCTTTGTGTCTAAACATGAACTGCTAACCAAGGACCAGGCTAGTTCCTGTTAGCAGGAAATGCTAATGCTGGGTGCTAATAGCCACTTCAAATCAGGTAATGTCCATTTAAGTGCCATATAGGCAATCGTCTGACAAGATAATTTATTGTTGCTCATTGACTTTGTAACATCCGGTAACATTTTAAAGTTGAAGACCAACATGTATTTGCGTGTTGCAGCTTCAGTCAGTATCAGAAGCTTGCTACCTCACTGGCTAGCTTAGCAACTAAAAGCAAAGCACATTCAAGATCATACAGTTACACCATCTGCTGGCTTGGCTGACAGCAAACTATCCCATATGGCTTTGGAAATGCAGTTGTATTTTCTTTACGGAACAGAGTATACTAAAGGGATAGCATCCTCTGATTTAGCCCCACTTGTTTCAGAGGTCAACACTGTCAAAAAAGTTTGTTACTAGTCCATTTCCAAAGACCTAAAACTATTTAGTCTTGTTCCTGACATAGGGGCTATGCTGGACAATTTTCGTTTTTGAATGTCTTTTAATGAAATGTATTCATCTAAATTAAATACAACCATGCTTTAAATTACTATTTAGTCTCAGTCTTATTTATCTGTGGACAAGTGTTACAACAGATACAATTAGGGTGATGGTACACCCCCACAGGTGTTCTCTCATTTGGACTGTGTGGACACATACAGATTGTGCTCTACTTAATAGAATCACAGTAGCCATTTTTTTCAGGGCAGGCATCTCGACATGTAATAGCCTGAAAAGCACAGATGAGAAATACACACGCGGCTGAATAAATCAACGTCGTCACATACACAAATCTTAATAGACCTTTTTCTGTGGATGACATCTGGACTCGTCAAACACTGGTGTAATTAATTAAATTATCCTGTTATGTTGCGTGCACTGGTTCCAGGCCTTGACACATGCTGGCCCACTCTAATGGTTTACTGGCTGATGTAAGTAGAAGGAAGCCATCATTAATGTTATTAGTTACACCTGTGCTTTTCCTGCAATGACATGTCAAAATGTCTGCTGTGAAAAAGGTCGAGGACAACTTACACTTATTAGCACATGGAGTCTGGTGATTTCACACAATTCCCAGAATAGCTGAACCGAGGTCTAATCAGCCAGAACGACTGAAAAGACTTGTGTGGGTATATAGTTCCCAGTTAAGCGTCTGATACCAACACATAGTGTCTTTATTAGACGCACCAGGCTTTCAAGCAACTACAGTGTAAACCCATTTGCATCAAATTTAGACACAAAGTGGTCTGGGATTGTGGTGAAATAATATTAAGATCCTTTTTGTATGAATTTGCAACATTAACCACGTGATTACTGCGGCCATTGTGTGACGCCAAGGGGTCCTATCCAAGTGTCAGTATGTACGAGTGGGATGAGAATGAGTTATATATCAAGGGTCGAAAGTAGCGGTGGACACAGCTCCAAATCTTGAACAGTATCGGGGTTCCCGGTAGTGGTACAAACAAGAAACAAATCACCGGCACTCACAGATAAAGGGTCTTTCTTTCTAACGCGTTTCAGCTGTAAGCCATCATAAGCGTCACGCTGAGAGTACCTTGAGTGCCGGTGATTTGTTTCTTCTATATAATTTATCAACAGTCAACAGTGAGAGCCATCAGGGACTAGCAAAACAATGAGTTGAAAGCGATATATTAAACTTAACTTTATCTTTCATTCATGACGTAATTATCTCGGAAGTTCAGCAGGTTTGCTGATTCACACTAGTGTTTAGGCCTGCAGTATATGGCGGATTTGAATTCAGGTCAGCCAGGCTAACTAGCTAAAGGAGAATACAGTGATACAAGCACCAAATTTGGCATGATGAGTCCTGAGGGGACGCTTAGCAAATATAAACGATTGGCCACTTGAAAATCCAATATGGCGGCCATTTCTCAAGATGGTCGCCAAATTGACCTGCCGATAATGGTTTCTCTCATAGAAATTCATCTACTTGGGTTGAGTAGAGGATCAGTAGTCCAAAATTTCCTTCCCTGAAAGACCGGATAAGCAGGAATATGACAATCTCCATATCCAACACCAGGTGCTAGAACTGGAACTGTGGACTCTCAAGCCGCAAAAACCACAAAGCAAAGACTCAGCGGACGGCCAGGAAGTAAGAAAATACTTATTGTAGTATGTTAAAGCTATCAAAATTAGATCCAGCATACAAGAAAACATATAACTCTACATCACACATTCAAATTGACCAAGAACATGCATTTCCTTAAGAAAAACATTGACAGCCATCTTGAAAAATGTTCGCCATATTGCAGTTAAAAATTGTTAGAACGAACATCAAAATTAGATCCAGCATGCCAGAAAAACATATAATTTGACACCAAGATCACTCAAATCGATCAAGTAGATTAATTTCTATGAGATAAATCATTATCGGCAGGTCAATTTGGCGGCCATCTTGAAAAATGGCCGCTATCTTAGATTTTCAAATGGCCAATCGTTTATATTTGCTTAGTGACCCCTCGGCAATCATCATGCCAAATTTGGTGCTTGTATCACTATTTGCATGATTTGATTGAAAAATGGATGTTATCCGCTCCACCAAAAGGTCAGATATAGTGTTTTATGCGATTATAAAGACTCAAGTTTAGGCCTTTGATGTCAGAGTGTCAAAGGAGATGGAAGACCAGGTCAACGTTCACATAGAAAAAACATCTTGAGAATCATTTGCTCTCATTTTGAACTATCTCGGCTCACGAGTAAGGAAGGGCAGCTGGGAGAGTGATGCAAGGTGTGGATGAAGCCAGTGTATTTACCGAGAGTCAGCGGAGGTGCTAGCACGTAGCGAAGGTTTAGCTAACTAATTCAGATCCACACACACAAAGAAGTACACACTACTCCTTATAAAAGCCAGATAGCTGTCAAGCGTCTGATGCAGTAAGTCAAAGGCAAAGGAGGATTTCGAACATTAGCATTCCTCCATAATTCCTCCTAATCCAAACACTAACATAACAGTAGGAAGTTCAATCTAATTGAGGAGGGGATGAAAGCCAAGGATATCCTGTGTGGGAAAAGATATCTGGATTAATTAGTATTGTTGTGGTAGTGTACGTGTGCGTTTTGGTTGTACAGCTACTTGTGTGTGCCAAAATGGGCCCTGTGTAACGGTGGATGTGCGTGGAGGTGTGTTTGTGCATTTGACAGTACGTAAGAGGGTAATTGTTACTGTATTATACCCTATATGTGGAGCCGCCACCTCATCAGTGAATGTTCACTAACATAAGAAGCATGTGTGATTGGATTTTCCCGTTTTAATCACTGCCTCTATTTTTTGCTTGTTGGTGTTGAGGCCTGTCTAATTACAAGGACGGATTAAATTTGAATGTCAACATGTTAAAGGCATGCAATCACGGCCATAAACACACAGAGGGGGAACTGCAGGCATCATTTTTAACTGAATCAACCACACATGTGTGAGTGTTTGTGTGTGTTCTTGTATCTTTGTGAGGACTTGCGTATACTTGCATCTTTGCGAGGACCATGTTCATGTGGCTGCATGCATACCGACATGTGCTTCTGACCGACATACAAATAAACTTGAGCAAAGTGTTGTTGAACTATTGTGCATAAATAAAATCCCTCGAATCATAATGCTAATATATAACCCAGGTAATCAACTGAAGTGGTGCCTTCTCCTCAGATGGGATCTACAAGATTTACCTTGCCACAAACAATCTTTCGTTGTACAGATGAAGACTGACAGAAGGAAAATGGGTTAAAAAAAGAACTGCTTACTTTCACACCTTCAAACACCTGGCGAATCACTGCATGAGGTGGGCGTGCTTGTCTGGTTCGGAAAGTTACAGAAATTCTGGAAGCGGTTGCCCTAAGAAAGGTGAAAAAGGTGTCAGGCGTCAGAAAGGTGTTAGGTGAAGGTGTTTCAGATGCTGTTTGACCATTCAACAACATTGTCTAACCTTTTAACTCACTGCTCTAAACCCCTAGTTTCATAAAAGCCCTTCTAGTGACGGGTGTTCCTTTCAATAAATAAATAAATAAATAAGCACTTTAGTTGATGCATACTGACACCTTTACTGTCCTCTCTCAATAGCAAAGTTATAAGTATGATGAGTGAAAAAAAATTACTTTTACTCAGTCCTGTCTTGTACCAAGCAAATGGCACCCTCCGGGGCTGAGAAATGAAGCCAAAACTGCAGTTCCTCAAATGGCCACTTGAGGCTGGCTCCAAAAGCGAGTCAATCCCCATAGACCCCACATTCAAATACCCAACTTTACAGTAAAAATAAACATGTTTACAGCCTGGCTTTTGACTCTATAGCTATTTTCCCCTTTCATCTGGGGGTGAATTGCATAACTCACCCGTTTCAATTATATTAAGACTTAAAATGATGCATAATTAAGGGAATGGCCTCTTTGAGTGACGGGTGGTTGCCGTGGGTGCCATGCTGACGATACCTGGCCCGCCAGGCCCTGCTCTTCCCTAGCTTCACCCTCTCGTCCAAATATGGTCACTTCTGGCTCCAAAAAAACAAGATGGCTACGGACAAAATGCCAAACTCGAGTCTTTAAAACGGTAGTCCACAAACCAATGGGTACCATCACGTGACTTCTTAAATACAGTCAACGATAACAACAAATTAAATCAAATTTGGTTTCTGGCCTGACGATATTTTCTCAACCATAACCAAATAGTTCCAGTTGCCTGAACCAAACCAGACCTCAGAAAACCTAACCAGACCTCAATATTGTCAAGTGTAATTTACACTGAATAAATAGTTACCTAGCACTGACCTACTGTTCTATGACCGTGTGGTCAAGTTGGAGCATATAACTGTGCATGTAGCAAATTGCAATTCAATATGCTGTGGTTACCTTGATTGATGGACTAGCTATTGTGAGGCATTTCAGACACATTGCACTATAGAGTGCTCCAGGGATGATGCATTTTTATAGGCCAACCAGGAAGTTAGAATCGCCCTGGGTTCCCACGACAAAAAGCCAATGGGATTTTTCCAGTGGGTTTTGGATTATTGCAGAAAATGAACTGTGTGGCAAACACACGTTTATGATACTTACACGTTTTGTTCAGCAAGATGATCTTCACTAATGAACATCACTTCTATGATTTTTGAAGTGTAAATGCAATCGGCAGAAGTAAAAAGCTAATGTTAGGCTATAAATTAACCACACCACAGTCGCATGAGTGCGAACATACACAACAAGGCTGTAAAGGCGGATTTGTTGGCGTTTAGTAGTCTCGTTTAGCCACTTGTTAGCAACTGCCTTTTTTAAGACATATAAAAGCTTCAAAATTCACGAGTGGGATATTTACTGATGTATTATATATCATAGAACAAAACTTTAAAATCTCTTCAGCTTGTGTTAACCACAGGCCTTATTTCAGGCATCTAACTAAAAACTCATTCAAAAAACCCATTGACTTCCAGACGAGGGAACCAGAAGCACTAAAATGCAAACTAATTTCCGGGTTGAAGGACTCATTCTTGTAGCACTGTATTTAGAGCTATGTTAAGAAAATAGTCAATTAAAATGAATTAAACATTGCAACAATGCCTGACTGTGGATTTGTACTACAGTCGTTCAAATAAAAAGTAAGAGTATTCTTTAAACTCCTATTGGTATTCTGTAATATATTATTCAAATGTGTGTTAGTGAAGCACATGGGTGTGCCCTGTTTGTCCACGTTCCTGTTGAGTAATGTTCCACCCCATTATAGGGGATGAGTGGGGATGAGTTTCTGCTCCATCTTTTCATCCTTCTCTGAGAAACTAAAGAATATTAATATTTAGAATGATTGTTGCATTGCCTCGCCCCGGAGGCGCTTTCAGCGATGCACGGCACGTCGGAACCCGTCAGTTTAGTGCGTTGTTAGACTGCATCTTGGGTGCTAATGTTCCCTTACAGTTTATTGCTTGGCGAAATGGCTCCATTAGTGTCGAAACCCAGTAATGGCATGCAGATGGGCCGTCATGCGCTAAAGCAAGAGTTTTGAGAGCAGAATGTTGACTGACAGGCAGGAAGGGAAAATGTCTACCTGTCTTTATACTGTGTGTTTATGAAGAAAATGTACCACATATGTATGTGAAGCGTGCTCACGCGTGTCTCAGAGTGTGCTTATTATCATAGTTGTGTAAGGGTGTTAATGTGTGTGTGTACATGCATTAGAGAGA
>CAKALG010038199.1:0-10929 GCA_916700815.1 Helicolenus hilgendorfi | reverse complement strand
TCTTGTGAAGTAACGGGGCTGTACAGATAGTTACTTTACCCTCTCGTTACCTACCGGGTGCCGGTGTCTCCTCTTCTCTCTCCGGCTGCGGCGGAGAGAGCAGAGGAGACACGCTGCACAGCTCTGCTGCATCAGCCTGTGCTGAGGCAGGAAAAGCCAACACTAGGATCAGATCTAAATCATGTTCATGGAGAGACCTTCGTCTGGCTAACATTACTGCCAAGCAGCTGAAATATAGAGTGATATTGTGCTTTTAGCTGACGTGTGTCGCCTCACTGTTTTGAGCGATGCTCGTTCAGGTATATTTAGAGCGAGCAAGCGCGAGCCCGACGCTGACTTTCGTTGATTTCACGGCCACAGGTGTCGCTGTTAAGAAGCATTTCTGAAAGTACGCTTTAAATGGTCAGTTCTCCCACATCACACAAAAAAACATGTTTTCTCACTTCTCCTTAGCGGTACTGTATTTGGCCATGCACATAGCTTTTAAATCATATTGAGATACCACTGGAGGTAAATGTAGGGAGGCTTTGTGATTTGATAATGAAAGTGCTGGCAGAACATTTAAAGAAGTAATTTAATCATGTTTGAATATTTCTCTAAATACTTGCTGTGTATAACTTCTAAAGGATTCCTTCAGGTGAAGTATAAAATATTGACTGCCGCTATTATTGTAAATGTATAGTGTGTCTGTGTGTGTCACTAAATAAATAATCCATCTGCTAAAAAACTGTTATTAGATTTGAGCTGTTATATGTCAAAACTATTGCTAAGATCAGCACAGTCACACACAGAAATACAGACATACACATGTACATCTGCTTTGTTTTTTCCAGCACTAATCAATCCCTATTAATGCACTTAAAGCTTTAGAGAAGTTTTCCCACAAGAGGTTGGTCCTGCCAGAAATACTCAACATGTGACTTGGCTTCGTTGTCTGATGATCATGCGTTTTTATATCTGATTTATATGCCAGAGCGCGTCGTGAACTCATCATTCAGGAGGTCAGCAGCTGGAAAACAATTGATTCTCTGTTTGACAAGCCAAGGAATCTTTAAGATTGGTGAATTATTTTGCATTTTATACACTAGATGTAAAGAGCTAGAAAGTCCATGAATCACACCTTTGCTACTATTTCGTAATTTATGTCAGAGCTAAAGTAAGAAATCTATCCCATATGTTGAAGTTTGCCAGTTGGAGGGCTGAGCCTCTTCAGAGGATGGATATGCCTAGGTATTTATATTATAGGCTATATTAGATCAGATATGACAACACTGAAATTTTACTTTGTATGGAGAACCCCAGCAGGCTATCAGTTCCCCTCTGTGTGGTCAGCAATGTGCTATTGAACAGTAGTAGTAGTCAAATGGAGACAAGGCCTGAATCTGACTTTTTGACTAATGTTTTACCATATCAAAAAAAAAGTATGCCATAGAAATGTATACTTTCTGTGAAAATAGCTTTTTGAATTTGCAGTAACTACAAAGCAAAACCAAATTAAACTGCAGTAATTGCACTCTGGCTCGGTAATCTGTGGACTGTGGAAGATGCTGTCACACTTACTGCACTCTCTGCTACTGAGAGACAAGCAGCTAGACGGCTGAAAAACAAGAGAGCTAAAGAGAACACTAAATTTACTTATTGATTTTTTTTCCTACCTGTTAACTCATGACTGTATATAAGAAGTGGACATAGTCACCGTGACGTCACCCATTGGTTTGTGGACTGCTTTGAAGCCTCGAGTTTGGTATTTTGGACGTCTTGCAACCAGAAGTGACACGAGAGGGTGGAGCTAAATGCAACTGAACGCTGAATAAGAAATTGGTGACCACAAAAGTTCTAATTAACTTTCATGAACTGAAAACACACTGTGAAAAAGTTAACGCACAAAGATGAAAACGTGGACAGCTCCCAGACTGGACGAGGACATCTCAAGGTAGCCCCGCCCTAAAGCATCCCCTGCTTTATGGTCTATCTGACTCTAAATGGGACCATAATTTACTAAATGAACATCATGCTGTATTGAAGGAGGCTTGAAACGAGACCATAAACTCATGTTTACAATGTTTACTGAGGTAATAAACCAAGTGAGAAGCAGGCTCATTTTCCTCAAAGACTTCTATACAATCAGACTTCTTTTAGCAACCAGAGGAGTCGCCCCCTGCTGGCTGTTAGAAAGAATGCAAGTGTAAGACACTTCAGCATTAACTCCACTCTCCTAATTCACATAACTAAATGAAGCAGTAGGTTAGAGGGAAAACAGCTAAACTCCTGCTAATGCTAACTAGTTTAGTAGATCTCAGTAGCTGCCATATCAGCTTTTAACTCTGGTGTTTAGCAACCTTTAGATCAGATATTTATATGTATTACATTGTTAAATAATATTATATTGGTTTCAATACTAATATAGACAAACGGGGATCACGATGACATGTGACTGGAACTTGATTAACCCTCCTGTTGTCTTCCCGTCGACCATGCAACTTTTGTCTTCCTGGGTCAAAATTTACCCGGTCTGGTTTGACTGTTTTTAAAGCGTACATTATAAATGATCACCCAATTCTGTATTACATCTTTTTGGCCAACTTCATTTCAACTCATTACCACAAGTTTTACACTTTTTTTTTAATTCATGGTCAATAAACCTAATTTATATGAAATTAAACCTAGTTTTTTTTAGGAAAAAAATGCAGAAAGTATGAATTATTTGGACCATACTCAAACTTGGAGGAATAATTTTGATGGATTATCACAGACCGGTATATGTCAAAGTTTAGTCCGAATATTACAAATATTATAATATAAAAAAAAATGTTTAATGACAGTGTGACACATTGCACCATAGGTGCTATAATTTTGAATAAAATACCCATAAAGCAACAAAAGTAGTGGTCATTATTTCTTTTTGCAAAGACCATATAAGGGAACCATCCATGTAATTTTGGGGCAATTATGTGAAAGACATCCATATTTATGATATAATGAAGTTTGAAAATGGGTCAAATTGGACCCGAAGACAACAGGAGGGTTAAAGAATTTAACCAAGGTTATCTGCTTTCACACACACACACAGACAAGGTCAGTTTCCTTTTGACATTTCTCATTGAGCCACAGTTGGATATTTTGCATAGACGTTCTGTTTGATTTGGTGGCTCCACTCTGCTGTTCACCTTCATCATGAAATCAAGCATTAACAGGTGGATTATGCGTGCTTCTCGGAGATCACACAGTATCCACCTGCTGTGCGTGCACACTTTGCTGCCTCCGCTGTGTCTGCGTCTGCACCAGGAGGAAGTGTGTCTGTTGTTTGATTGAGTGTGCGTGTATCGCTGCCCGTTCTTCCTCATCACACGGAGCCTGCTAGAATTAAAAGCTAGCGGGCTAATTAGTATTTGGCCTTTGGTTTCTCTCTGACGACCCCATGGCGTTCTGTGTCCTGATTGGCTCTGACACTGCAGGCCAGCAGCTAATTGGATCAACACAATTACTGGCATTCTTACCATGTTGAGGGTTTCGCTTCATGTGTTGAATTTCATTAGAAACCCATGAAAACACACAAACACAGACATGCATGCACACACATGTCAAACACTTCTATACCACACAAACGCTGTTGTAATCGCTGACCTAAATCTCATATTCTCGTACTGTTGGTCGTACTTCTGGTTGATGATAAGGTGATGAATTCTGTTTTAACTCCAGTTGCATAACTTTAAAAACCAACATGTCAAATATTTCACTACTTCTCTGATTCGACTGTTTTTACAACCCCTCACTCACGTCTTGTATTTAGCAGTCTTGCCCCCGGGTTCCTCTTTTCTCTCCTCTACATTTTCATGTTTTTGTTTCTTACTCTTCCTTAACATCTTTCGCTTAAACAAACATTTTCTTGCCATACCTCCTTTGCTTGCTCTGTGTGTTTTAGGAGTTCTTATCATAAAAGCAAAACAGATTATTTTGTAAATCAAATCCAGACACTGGGGGAAAAAAAACATTTCGATTTTTTATTAGGTTTGCAAACATTTATAAACAAACATTTATAATTCCAAATGTATTTTAGCATCCTAGACTTTGAATTTTAGAATATATGTGTCAATGTAGCATAACAAGTGACTTTAAAATTACCACTTTAATTCCTTCAAAGCAAACCACCAGTCTACTTCAGTAGCTATTAAACTTGAATTAATAAAGAGTAAAACAATATATTTACCAGATGATTTATATTTGCAACAATAAAACAGACAAAGTTAAAGATCAATTCACAGCAACTAAGATCAAACAGTTGTAGTTAAAGCCACACCAAACAATAGATTTATATTAACAATGGATTAAATGACTGTGGAATTTGAAAGGTGTTGGCGGTAGATTAGTCCACATTGAATTATCACCTCAACTCTACAGAGTTTTAGCTCCTTTCAGCTCATTATTTTGGTCGTACTGTTTTGATTCACTCTCACGGCTCTCATCAAACTAGTTTAAAACCTGCTATGTGCTACTTGCCCAGCTTCAAAAGCTAGCAACTCGCTGGTGAATACAGGGGAGCGTTTAGCAGCTAAAATAACAGCTGTTTTCCTCAAGAGTTGGCGGAGACCAAAACAGAGCTAACTTGAACGGCACTCGGAGAGCGCAGACCTCCGCTAAGGTGCGTGACTTTAAAAACAGATCACAGCTCCCAGCTGGCGGTACCGTGAGGCGGTCGGCTTATTATTAACACGGTGTGTTTCCGTGTAACGTATCGTCGGATGCCTCTCTCATTCAGCAGCCTTGTTATGTCTGTATAACGTTACACTACGTCGTCTCTCATCCCGTCAGCTACCGCTTTGTTCTTTCTCACTGCAGCTCAGAGTCTCGCCACACATCCACACACGTATCTCTCTGCTCTCAGAAGGAAGGAGGCGGGGTCATGCGTCATCAACGCGTCATCAGTTACACTGCGCATGTGTTATACCCTGTGGTCTTAATACTCAGGCGATTGGAATTCTTAAGAAACAATGTATCTGATTGTTCATTCCGCCACACCCCCACCCCTCCAAAACATTTCATTCAAATCCATCACAGACTTTTGGAGTAATCCTACTAACAGACACACAAACAAACAAAAAAACAAACCAACAAACCAACGCTGGTGAAAACATAACCTCTGGGCCGTGGGTCAGCAACCTTTACTAACAAAAGAGCCATTTTAGGGAAAAACAAAAATAAAAAAATCTGTCCGGAGCCACAAAACATTTGAGTATTGTGATGAAGGTAACACAGTTTATAGTCTAAGTATATAGTATATAAGTCAAATGCAGTGAGGGTCAAAGTGCAAATGCACTACGGAGTATTAGGGCCACATTGAGGGGAAAGAAATCGGAGATTTCCAGAATAAAGTCGTAATGTTACGAGAAAGAAGTCGTAATATTAAGAGAATAAAGTCGTAACTTTACGAGAAAAAATGTCGTAATATTACGAGAATAAATTCATAAGTTTATCAGAAAAAAAGTTGCAATATTACAAGAATGAAGTCCTAACTTTATGAGAAAAAAGTTGCAATATTACGAGAATAAAGTTATAACTTTACGAGAAAAAGGGAAAATAGCATGTTAAATTACTACTTTATAATATTACAACTTTCTTTTCTCGTAAACTTCTGACTTTATTCTCGTTATATTACGACTTTATTCTCAAAATCTCTGATTTATTTATTTTTCCTCTGTGTGGCCCTAATACTCCGTCGTACCGTCGTACCATAGACCTGCAACAATGATAAATACAAATGAAAATGTAAACAAAAAACAGTTATTAATTTCCATTTTTTAAAAATCCCCAGGGAGCCACTGGAGAGGAGCTGCAGGTTGCAGACCGTTGCTCTGGGCAAAAACAATGTTAGACATTTGTTGGGTGGCCAAAAAACTCCAAATGCTAATACATCTGCGTGTTTGTCTGCAAACACATTCTTCATATCAACTTTATAAGGTGATGATATGTTGCCCTGCCCCCAAGTGGCCAAAAAAAACAAACAATTTAAGTATGTGTTTAGTTGAATTAAACTGAGCCCAGGTTGAAGCTCTTTAATGCTGCTGTGATATGTAGGTCAGTATGTCACATGTGTAGAGAGAACAAAGGAGGACATGTGTAGCACAGACTAATTAGATGCATTGAAAAAGACAGAAAGAGAGGGAGCGATGAAGAAAGAGTGTGTGTGAGAGAACGCGTGTCCAGGCTTCATAGCAAAACCACTTCAGTTCATCTGCTGCCCATTTGGCTCCAATTAGCATGCAGCCCCCTCCAGCTCCCGCTGTCTCCACCTCCCTCCCTCCTTCCTTCCCTGCCTCCTCTGTTCTCTCTCTTTGCAGCTCGCCGTCATTCGCTCCGCTTCCTACACCATACATCCCTGACACAATTACCTCCAGTAGCCTTTCTGATCAGGCTGTCTGTGTGTGAGAGAGAAAAGCCACTACGTGCACGGATGCACATCTGTATCTGCGTCTGGTTTGGGGTTGTGTGTGTGTGTGTGTGTGTGTGTGTGTGTGTGTGTGTGTGTGTGTGTGTGTGTGTGTGTGTGTGTGTGTGTGTGTGTGTGTACCTAGCCTCCCGCTGCCTTTTTCCATAACAGGCCACCACCAAGGCAGACCCCCCCTGTGTGTTTTAAGACATAAGCACACAGACTGAACAAAGCCCCCACAGTTAGTCAGTCAGTCCTCTGAGCTGCAGAGGGGTTGGGGTTTGTAAATGGTAACATATTCCCCTAACTGCGTTGGTATATAATGACGACTGGTGGGGATTTCTCCATGTAAGATCAAAAGATGGCTCGATGGCGATCCATTTTCACATGGAAGAAAAAATCGATTCACCTATGTATCGCGATTTTTTTTTACGATTTTTAAATAGATTTTTTTATGCCAGAATCGATACATTTGTTTTATTTGAGTCTGTGTGGAAGTAAATGGTAAATGGACTTGCTTTTATATAGCGCTTTTCTAGTCTTCCGACCACTCAAAGCGCTTTACACTACATGTCAGCATTCACCCATTCACACACACATTCATACACTGATGGCAGAGGCTGCTAAGGAGCCAACTTTGCCCATTAGGATCTAATCTTAATACTCATCGACATGTGACTCGGAGCAGCCGGGGATCGAACCACCGACCTTCCGATTGGTGGACAACCTCTGAGCTACAGCCGCCCACAGTAGAAGGAAGTTACCGCTTTTATTGTGGTAGTCTCAGTAGCGTGACGTCATATCCGCTACGTATCCGTCAACCAAAACAACAAGCATAAGTAGAAAAGGTTGGAGAATACGACCTGCACCCTCACATGTTAAATCCAGCGTGTTAAACACTACACATCCAGTAAAGGATGGAAACACTTTGGGTTTCACACATTGACAGGAAAAGCAGAGCTAGACAGGGCAGAGCTAAAGCTGCATGCTAACTCCGTCACGGACAAGTAGTGTTATGGTATGGCGGTAACGTGCGGTTGAGTCAGCCGTCGCTCTCATCTCCGTGGTCAAATGGGCCGACGCTACGACTGTAGAGCACCCATATACTGACATTTATGTTCAAAATCTGTTAATACATCTAGATGTTTTGAATGTTGATGAATGTTTTTTGATATCTTATGATTCTCTAATTTGCTCTTTTTGTCTTCGTTTTCAATTGTTATGTTTGTTTTATGTCTGCAACCGTGTAATTGTGCTGCTTCCTTTCTTGGCCAGGACACTTGGAAAAGAGATTTAAATAAAGGTTAAAAAACAAAATGCATTCAAACAGCCCCGATGGAGCTGACCATGGATGGATAAAGAGAACGGAGCTGACGGGAGAGCTAGAGACCACCTTGGAGAAGTTAGAGGAAGTAGACACGTGTGACTACATCCGATTTTCAAAATAAGGTGTTAACAAAGGGAACTGTATGTACAAAATACATCTATGGAAATATGATTGATGGATTATATTCACCAGAAGTATAAAACATTACATATCCCTTATAAATTAAAAAATAAAATCCACTAATTTGTGAGGGAAATGTCTTTATTCTTTGATTTTTGGGTTGCTGGAAAAAATATAATAAATAATGCTCTGACTACATGCATGCTGAAAATCAAACATTTTTACTGTATTAATTTAGATATTTAATTAGATTAATTTTAGTAAAAGTCACTAGAAGTGTATGATTTAACCTTTTCCCATGGTCTAGTGTTAAAAATTTAACAAAAATCGCAATAAAATGTGATATCGAATCGCAATATTTGTACAATCACTTAAAAATCACAATACATATCGAATCAGCACCAAAGTATGGTGATAGTATGAATGGTGTGTGTGTATATGTCAGCATTACTTTCATTAATTTGACACCAATGCAGGTTTATGTAAGTCAGTGTTGAAAAGTTTTCCCTTTCAGTATAATAATGTTTTGCATGTGGTCAATCGTCATGTCATCGTAACCAGTTAAAATATCAAATACCTTTCTCCACGTGAGAGCGCGGGGATGTGTTTGTGTTACAGGATGTGACTCCGTTAGTGACACGTCAGCTGGCTGTTTTAACTGCTGTGACCTTTCATTTCAAGATGACATCACTCTGCACACACACACACGCACATCCATGCTCAAGTTATTAATTCAGTTTCTCTCTCGGTTACTGGTGCATTTACTCTGATTCGCCCGGGGTCGCCCCACAGGGATGTGATCTTACTGAGTCATTTAGACTCCTTATACTGTCAGACCACCCAATGATGAGTACTGCACATGACCTCTGACCCCTGCTGCACATCACGCCCTTCCTCTCTCTCTGGTATCTCTTCCCCAATCAATAATATCAACACAAGAGGTCACGTAAACAGTTTTAACATGAAAGTAGAATGCAATTGAGACTCTGAGGTATGCAGTTGCAACATCTGCTCACCATTTTTGTTAAAGGTAAAGAGGGCTCGCTTTGCAGATCCTCAGAAAGGCTAAGAGTCAGCCATGTTAGCGGCTCAGTGAGGCCGTATTTAGGCCCAGTGGTGCACAACATGCTGTTTAGCAGGTGTACCATTTTCTCCATTTTAGTTTAGTGTGTTAACATGCTAACTAATTAGGTCTAGACGAAAAGTATAGCTGAGGCTGATGGGAATGTCATCAGTGAGTTAAAATTAGAGAGACAATTAGAGAACTGGATCCGTTCATTCCCATGAAAGTTGCTCAGTGGCGCATGAAGCAAAAAAGTTTGACTTACCCCGATCTTCTGGCGATCTTCCGCATCCATTGGTTCCATAGAGCAGGTGCAGTAGCGTTTCCTTTAACTCCTCCTCCAAGCCCTCGCTCAAAGCCTCGGTCTGGGTCTCATTCACATGAACAGAGGAAGGGAAATAACTCTGGATTCAACTATTAGTGTCACTTTACAACTTTTAGGACCCAATGATTTAGATATTGGTTATTCAAGTGTTCGGATAAGGAAGTTGATTCACCTTAAAGATAAAATCCACAGATTTACAGATTAGGGATGTCCATAATTAACCGATATTAAGCATTTTAACCGATTAAAGCTATCGTTTAAAACGGTTAAAAGAAGTGTTAATAATTAACTCATAAACTGAGCGGCTCAGAGGAGCGGCTCGTCACTTTAAGGAGAAAAGCTGGTCCACCTTAAGAAGCGGAGCCGGAGTTGCAGGATACAGTCAGGAACACCAAAATCAGTAGGATTCATCCTCTGGGGCACAAGAATGTCTCTACAACAATGTCATGGCAAACCATCCAGTAGTGGTGGAACAACCAACCAACCGACGTTCCCGGCCCTACATGGCTAAAAATCATTAGCAAATAACTTTGCCAGTTTAAAGCAACTATCAGCTTTTTGTACTTTATTTACCAGATGTAGAGTAAGCTTAACAGCTCTCATTTTGGTAGCTGTTGATCTTAGATTGAGGTCAGATTAAAGCAGTTTGTGGAAGCATCAGACCTCAATGCTTTAAGATTTTACTTTCCTGTCCACCTTAACAAGTGAACAGGATGTTGCTGTACCGTCCAGATGTTCTATGAAACATTGCTTACCTGCTGACCTTCGTCGAGCTCAGTATCTTCCTTAAGTGTAACTACCTTTTACTTTTCTTTCTGATTATATGCATTCATTTCACACCCTGGACATCAGTGCCTTGAGATAAATAAAGTTCTATCTTATCTTTTCTCACCCTCTCTGTACAAGATGTGATGTGGAAGCCTCCATTAAACTTCTTATGATATGACGCAGATGAGATTAACTTCAGAGTTTTCCCTCATGGTGGTAATGTGTTGAGTCACTACGTATGATTGTTCATTGTTTGCCTGGTGTGTCTGGTTTGGGGATTTGTGTCTGATAATGTCTTTACTTATCTGTTGTTTGGGACAGAACAGCTGTGGAGGAGGTGAAGGTTAACAAGATAAACAGTTGCTGAACAAAACCCAGCTTTAGTTGGTCTGACTCGGGGGAACTGATAGTCACGCGAGGTTTTAATGAGTCATGAGCGTAAATCCCAAACCGTGTCCGGAGTTCTGTTGTTTGTACTGGACAGAAAGTTTGACCATGAGTCCAGTTTGGCACACTTAATTTACTGATTTATATCTTATTTGCATGCTTTAGCTCATACCAAAGTATCCTAACGGTTCGTATGATATCTTACAAAGTTATTCCTCATTTTTTCGTGTGTTTTCCTACGAATGTCCCGCAACAAAATGAACTTCCGTCTTCACAGGAAACAACTTGGTTAAACAGCTGCCATGATTTTCCATTTTGAAAATTGGAGGCAAAGATCAATGAGAGCCAAGCAACGGGTAATTTGTCCAGTCAGATGTTGGAAGAGCTCATTGTGAGAAATTCTAGTCTATTTTAAAGGGACTATTTGTAACTTTTTACAGCGTATAAATGTAGCGGGTCTCCACACATGCACGTTAGCATATGCGCGCTCGCGTGTGGCCGGAGCCTCGTCTCCT
>CAKALG010038194.1:0-33242 GCA_916700815.1 Helicolenus hilgendorfi | reverse complement strand
TATTTAGAGCGAGCAAGCGCGAGCTCGACGCTGACTTTCGTTGATTTCACGGCCACTGGTGTCGCTGTTAAGAAGCATTTCTGAAAGTTACAAATAGTCCCTTTAAGGGTTCCTATTGAATTTCCTTGTAAACAAACAAAAGCGCTGTTTACATTCAGTGTTACTCACCAAAACTCATTGTTTATTAAATATATCTAGTGCATTTTTCCCACAAGCCATCATTCTGACGAACACTTAACATTGTCATGTATTTTTTACAACTTAAAGAAACACTTAAGTGCTTACTTATCTGTAACCACTTATCCTGTTCAGGGTCGTGGGGCGCCTGGAGCCGATCCAAGCTGACATTGGTCGAAGGCGGGGTACACCCTGGGCAGGTCGCCAGACTATTGCAGGGCTGACCATTTTCTTTAATGTTGAAGAAAAAATAGGAAGTGCTGCACTGGGTTAAGAAACTCTGTGTTGGTAATGTTGAAGTAAAAAAAAAACATGGGGCTGTTGCATAACGCAAAGTTTATCAAATAAGTCAGGCATTTTTTCAGTTAATCTGACTAATTTTCAGTTGATTTGGTTTCATAAAGCAAATTCAACATATGGTGCCTTCAAATGGCGTCATGTTTACCATGTTCATGAGAAGAGTCCATATGAACGCCCCCCTCTTGTGGTATTCATGACCTTGTAAGTAGAAAGTTTCTGAAAGCTCAGAGTTCACGACTTGTGACGTGTTTATTGACGTCGTCAGAAATGGCGGAGGCCATGTAAGTGGATTTTTCGGTACATAATAAGTGAATATATTGTAATTTTAGTCGTATATTTTAATTCTTTGTAATTTTATAATATGTCTGAGGAAAATGTTGATATTCCCAACTACCTCATCTTTTTGCCCACTTGCTAAATTGTTAGCCTGTGGCTTCTAGACGCTGACAGTGACTTTAATATTGCCGTTGCTTAGCAGCGGTGTTCTCACGAGTTAACCTCCTGAACGGCAAGCATCTTGTGTACACGACTTCCTATGTTGTAAACACTAGCTCACAAGTTTCATTTGAAGGAAGGCACCAATAGTTCAGGCTCAGTTACAATGGCAACTTATGCTGGGAAACTAACCTGGTCCAGGGCAGGTTAACTGTCAGGCTAAGCCTGAGTTCCTGTAACACTGACCCGACGGAAAAGCAATGATTTTACCACTGACTTTCTGTAGTGATGCCATATTATTTGACTTTATTAACCACTGTCAGCCAAAAAAATTAAGTTAATACAAAATCAAGTTAAATAAATAATAAATTAAATAAATTATACAATGCTAAATTATAAGATAGACCTACATATGTGTTTAATTATATGGTATGTGATATCAAACATTCAGGCTTATGCTACATAAAACAAGTCTTCGAGGGGTCTGGGGATCCTCCCCCAGAAAAATTTGAATTTCAGAGACTTTGTTTCCTCCATTCTGGTGACTTTTAAAGAATGAAATTGCAAAATAATAAGTACACTGCAACAATATTTTTTGTTAAATAGACCTATTTTAAATTTAACTTTTAATTCTCAGGAAAAAAATGGAATAGAGAATAATTCGTCCCTCTTGCGTGAACTTGTGTGAATCTCTGGTATAAAGTAGGATAATATCCATAGGTTTTCATTCATTCATTAATTTTTTGCTCCTGCTTGGATATTTCTTTCTCTTGGTACTCTCCATTTCCCTCTCCTTCTCTCACTCACTGAAGGCCCATTCAGACACAATGCGACAATGACACCACAGCGCTTCGAAACCCGTTATTTCCAATGGCTTGCGTCAAGACGGTTTAGCTGGGATGTGTGGCGAGCGCTGCGGTGTTGCAAGCAGACATTAGGTGTAGCTCTATTGCCGTCCGGGTGGAAACAGTAGGGCTTATACACGCTGTACCGTGCCAGAAACAGGTTGAGATAACGAAAAGGAATAAAAAAGTGTGAAAGTTGCCATAAATCGAGACAAATGCAGGAGAACTGTGCTCCCGGAAGGAAACTGGGAGGGGGCAATGAAAAATGGGAGTCTCCCGGGAAAATCGGGAGGGTTGGCAAGTATGGTGCACACTCAATTCTCTTGGCTACTTGAACCTGACTCGAATTAGTCTGATTGTGTGAACTTGAATTGACCTTTATGGATGAGCATTTTGGCCATAATTGTGCAGCCCTATAACATAGGCCATGTTGCTGTATTGTGTGGAGAAGTAGATTTTAGGGGGTTACTGTTCATGGGATCTCTTTTTGAGAAGATGCTCCCTGTTAGACTACTACTTACACAGGCTACTAGTTAGTTTGGTAACACTTTCTATGACGCCCATGTCTATAATGCATTATAAAGATACTTACAATAAATTATAATCTGCTTATAGCACTGTATAATTATAGTTATAAACACTCAGAAATATTCATAATGCTTTACAATAGTCACAATGCTTTATAAAGCATTTTATAATGACTTATAAGGTCAAGTATCATAATATTTCATAATTGCTGGTCACTCACTGACATTTATTTTTTTGCAAGGATCATAGTGTGTTAATAATAATTCCCATAGTTCTAATACATTATAATATACTTTTTTATAATGCATTATAATCACTGTTATAATGTGATTGTAAGTTACTCTCATTTGGTGCATTGTGGTGAAGTAATGAAATTCTTGAGGTATAGACAGATATAATACATTTCAAGTGCTCATTGTTTGCTTTCAGTAAAGTGAAAATATCATTAAATCTATAGAAGAGCAACACACAAAACGTTGTCAAATTAATTAATTTGTTTAACAGGTCATAACAGAAATTGAGTAGCCTATTCCAATTTGATGCAACTGTTTGATGATGAACAACTGAGTGATGGTCATTTACATTTCACTAATGTAATGTTTCCCCCAAAAACTCACTCTAAACACTAAATTGGCTTAAAATATAGATAATACCTGAAACAATTTCTTCTTTACCTGTAGCTGTATATAACTGGTCATAACAGATAAACTGAGTAGCCTACTCCAATTTTACACAGCTGAATTATTTACATTTCACTAATGTAATGTTTCCCCAAAACAATCACTATGTACACTAAATTCTCTTTCTTTCTCAATTCAATTCAATTCAATTCAATTCAATTCAATTCAATATGCTTTATTGGCAAAAATGGTAAACAACTGTAGTTGCCAAAGCAGTAATCAACAACTAGAAAGGTGCACTCAGTAGATCTCCGCCAGGTGTGTCTGCAAGTACCAGTGCTGTAATGTTTGATTGAATGACTACAAACCATAATTGGCTACCCCCCGTCTAGACCGCAAGTGTATCAGAAGTGTTTTTCATTCGCACTTCTCACACAACAGATATACAACAGATGTCTGCACCGCCTCTGGGCGGCGATGCACTTAGCTGATAGCAAAACACACTGTCCAAAACAATAACATTGAGCAAATTGTTTGCCCCCACTGTGTCTGTGTTTGAAATCACATACTAACATATTATTCAAACTAAGTATGACGTAAAATTGAGTATGTAGTGCGTTCACACTACATAGTACGTGGATTTTGTGTATGCGAGACATGCCCGGATGTATACTACATTAGCAATAAGTATAAGGCATGAGCTTACTGCACATACTGAACTGCCCCACAATGCATTGGTGCCTTGAGACCGGCCGTCAGTCAGATTTTGAGGCAGACTAAAAGCTGTTAATTTGTGACTTTATTATGTATAAATATATTTTCATGCGAGAAAGTAAGCATTCACATTCCCAGTATACGGTCAGTTTATCCAAATAACGTCTGTTTGGAAATTTTGTGCAACCGTTTTTGTGAGAGCTGCTGGCGGGGTGCCTTGAGACCGGCCCGGCCGTTGCTTGAGCATACTTACTAGGTATGTACATAACAGTGCATTCAGCTGTGTTATCACTTGCGGCCCATTAGGTAGTTAACGAATAAGTGCAAAAAGACTGTTGCTGCCTGTGTCATGAATGTTAATTTTCTGTACACTGAATCCATAGCGCGCTGCCAGTGTTTTCACGGTAGCCCATCTACTGTATGCACCGCTGTCATCGTCATCAGTTTATTGGCCTGAGCAGTGAAAAATAAATCAATAACACAACATTAGTAGTTAATAACTCATTGCGTTATGTTTTGAACACACCTGACACAAGTCAGCAGCCCCTACTGTTGGATCAGGGCTTGAGCATCAGCTGGTGCAGGTGTGTTAGAGCAGAGAGAACCGGAAAATTGACAGATAGGGGGTCTGGAGCTGGGAACCCACCCTGGGTTATAGGCTAGAATAAATATAATTAATGAAACATTATTTACATTTTTCTGAATCTGCTCTATTGATTTACAGAATATGATTTTACAGGGCAAACATTTCGAGAAGAATTAAATGTTCAAACAAAGGCTGTGATATGTGTAAATAATGTAATAATTATTTAACTATTTTGTTTTTAAGCTTTTTCAGCATTATCTATAGTCCAAAATGATGTAAAGTTGCATAGTTTTAGGTCAAAAACCTTCAAATTTTCCCACCCCACCGTTTTGTTTGCCTGTGATGTTTGCAGGTTTTTAATTGAAAAGACTGACCTTGTATTTCCGCTCTGCACCCAGGTCTTAACTTATTGTTGACGTATTGTCTTATAATGATGACTTTCATATTCTGTTTACTGATAAGGAGGGCACATATTTGTCGCTGAACATTGATGGGGCGTTCTGAATTCAAATTGCTGTGGCATGTTGTGAAGGGAAGGAAGGGCCTCCAAAATGTCTGTAGCCCAGGGCCTCAAGTAATATTAACGTGCCTCTGGACAGGGGTTCAGAACATATTGTATGTGCATGTTGGTCGGCTGTCAGCTCTAGTCTTTGTGAGGCAACGCGAGGCGATGCAAAGTATGACCAGATTTCCTTTGCCAGTGGTAGTTCTTTGAGTTCTAAATATTGCAGAGGAATGAGTGTGTTGTCTTTACATCTTTTTGTCCTTTGACTGGCAACCTATCAACCTGTTTGTAAATACATTACAAAGAAGAATATGATCTACAAGAATTTAAATTTCCCTAGGGTCATCTAGACAGTTAGTTAGTTATCTCAAGTGCCGATCAATTCTTGAAACTTGACGCAAAATAAATTCAGTGAGAATCATGCAAACTGTTATAACTTTACATAGAAGAAAAATCAGACATTTACAGATTTCATTAATGTATTTTATTGATGTTTTTCACACTTTGCAGGAAGATGAGTTTCAGTAAAATGTTATTCTTAATGTTTGTACACAATAAACCATCTAAATGAAGATGATACAACAGGTGTTTCTGTTGAACTCATTGTTATAAATATGGTTAAAGAGCAAATTGTCCATACTCCTTCCAAGCATGCGTTTTGAACAGATGGTAGTGTTTCATATGGACTTAGGCCTCAATCTGTGAGGGTTCCTCACAGCTGGAAGGAAAATGGAAGGTTAATCTCAAGCCTTCCTTCACTAACTTTCAAGTTGGCTTGAGCCTCCAGTGAAGCTTGCTGCAGGAAACCATGAACAGTGTTATTGAACTGGTCCACTACATAAATGAACATGTCGATAATGTACTCAAATGAATTGTTGAGCTGTTCCATATTTAGGGCAGAGATCTGGTCAACAACATTTTTTAAGACTGTGACAAGGTTAACATAGAGGACATTGATGTTGATGAAAACTGCATCCAAATAGTCAGACTTGACAGAGTCAACGAACTCCTGAGATTTCTCAACAATAGCCTTCAGAGTCTCACCAATCTTCTCTAGCATTGTGTCAAGACTCTCCATTTTTTTCACAAAGTCCACCAGTTCATCAAAGATGCTCTTGTAAGCTGTTTTGACCTGATCCAATATCTGGGCTCCAGTGATTGCATCACCAACTGGCATGCGCAATTTCACACTGCTGATCATCTCAACAAAGGTGTTATAGTAGACGTCCATGTTGTCATAGATAGCCTGGAGGGTCACATCTAGCATAGCAGCAATGCTGCTGGTCAGCTTCTTCAGGGCCTCGGGGAGAGTGGTCATCTCATCAGAGCCAGGCAGTTTGAACTGGGTTTCCCTCAAGACCTTGACAACAGCATCCAGAAATACCTGGACAGTCTTCTGGTACTGGACAATGATGTTCCTGAAGAAGATTGACATCTGGCTCATTTGAGTGTCGTAGTTGATTGCAGCATTATAGGCCTCGCTGATGCGGTTAACAACAGAGTTCTTCAACTCTCCCATGTTGCTTGTGATCTGGTACTTGTCAGCAAACATTGTGAATGTAGAGATGATGGCAGGGAGTCTTGTCTTGAGTTGAGAGAGCATTACTTTGGGTGCCTCCATGTTGTAGGCAATCTGCAGGTTCAACTTATCAGCATCCTTAGCAGATGATCTGATGATCAAGATGTCAACATCAACCTCTGGGGCAGACTGTTTGATAAAATAAAATAAAATATTATTTTAGTTATATTTTCATTTTGGTATTTAGATTTCCGTTGTATCACAAAGGTAATGTTAGTGATACTCACAGGATAACGGCCATAGACTCTAGCCATCATCTGAGATGGGACTCTGCCATTGACCTGAAGGCCCAGGAAGCCAGTGGATGGGGTAGATAGTGAGGTAGTGATACCATCTCTGCGAGCAGCATAACGAATGTTCGCATCAGTGAAAGTAGGACTGGTGATGTCCACATTCAGGGTGTGACGAGAGTAACTGGAAGAGAAACAATGCATTTCAAATAAATATCCATGATTAATTCTTGACCTGATACTTAATATGAAGAAATCTGATTTATACACATTAATATAAATGATCAAGACGAAAATGTAGAGAAACTGTTGATTGAATATTTACCCGTCATCAGCCTGGCGCTTTCTCCTAAAACGTGAAGGAAAGGAGTTAATTACTTTAAACTTTGAATATCAGAAGTAATTATTCAACATACAATGTAAAACAAATGCAGAATGTTACCTCAAGGCTTGGGTAATGACATGATTGACATCGATGGTCATGTCAGCATGTGTCAGGACAACTTTGCTGACCATGTTCAGAGCTTCATTTTCAAAGTTCACAGTAGTAGAAGCTATTAAAAAAAATGTTTTGTAAGATTTAGTGCTCAACAATGCTTGCTCACATAAAACAGATAAATGTGTAAAGGGAATTTGATCAACTCACCATCCATGTCATATTCAAAGAGCACAATGACAGAGGTGGCAGAGGACTTGAAGGTAACTTTGAAGCCAGGAGCATCGCTGTCTACTACCGCTGCCAGGTTGGTGGTGTAAAATGGGCTGACAAGCTTGCCATCGGTAGAGATCTTCTGCTTGGCAGCGTTCACCTCAGCAACAGTTTTCTCAAAGATGGTGAAGTCACCTAAGCTGCTTGGCTGAGATATATCAATCTCAATATCAGCAGTCAAGGAAGATGTTGGGGCAAGATCAATGGTAGCCTGGACAACATGCTTCCCGTTGGTGTTGAAATTGAACAGGTTTGCCTCGTTGTTGCCAGTATATTTCAGCACTGCATACACACGGCTCAGGGAGGCTTCAACAGCGAGATTCTCATTTACATCCATGCCAATGACTTTGGTGGTACCTTGGTTAAGCTTGGCATCAGCAATGACCTTGGAGGTGGAGCGCAGGCCATCCTTATTCAGATACAGATTCATGTCACTATCCAGGACTCCCAAAAGTAGATAGTCTTCAAGCACTGTGCCGTCCATGTTTGCCTTAGTAGATGACTCCATGGAAACATCCTCAAGGCTTCCTTCCAGCTTCAGACTGTGGTCTGCATCGGCCTTTCCAACAGCCATGATCACAGGGAGGTTGAAATCACCCTTCATCCTCAAGGTAGAGACAGCATTTGGTTTGGTTTTGGTGTCTGCAACCAAATTTTGGTTTACCTCCAGGTTAAGTATAGGCAGGGCAATCTTTGCAACTGTAGCCACAGAGACGGAAGTTTCAAAAGTCTCAGTACTCATACTGAGAGTGCTGTCATGAGTGCCTTCAATGTGACGATTTTCAAGGGACAGGGAATTGGCCAACTTGATTCCTCTCTTGGTGGTCAGACTGGTTGTGCCATCAAGTTTGGCTTTTAGACCCTCAAACACAGAGGCTGTGATAGCTCCCAGGCGGAACACAAGATCATCCTCAGCATACAGTCCAGCATTGACATTCAAATTAATGATGGCAGACTTGACAGATAGCTCTGTGATCAAGTTACCCACAGAGGGAATCTGGATCAGACCCATCATATCAACAAGGGGGGCAGCCTGGCTTTTCTGGTAAACAATCTTGGCATCCATGTCCACAGACTGCTCAGTGGTAATCAAAATGTTCTTCAACACAGTCTGCTCATACAAGTTCAGATCACTGATAGCTGGAGTATTGAAGTCTACAAAAGGCAGGTTAATCTCAGGAATGCTGATGGGGTATGTCAGGAAGTCAAGATTGGCCTCGCTTTCCATTTTAGCAAAGATGCTAGTCTCCTTTTCATTATTGTCAACAGTGAAGTTGTAGAACATTTTGTACTGATTAAGACGAGCCACAGCTACTGTGTTCATCTGTTGGCTGGTAGGTTTGAAGGTGGCTGAGTAATCATTCTGCAGATCTATTTTAGCAATCAGACTTTCAAAAATGGTGACCTTGCCATTTCCTTTGTTTTGGAATTCAAAAACAAACTCGACCGGACGGACTACAATGCTGATTCCATTGGACAGGACTCCACTGACTGAACCATACAGTTCTGTGTCATGGCTTGCTTTCAGCTCAGCTTTCATATCATAAAGGTTTGCATGTCCAGTTGCCACAACAAGACTGTTCTTAATGACTGGTGTCTCTGCCTCATTGCGGATATTAAACTTGAAGTAGGAAAGGGTGCCAGATTCAGCAGTAATTTGCTGTTTCATCTTTAAGATGGGAGAGTCTGTGTCACCAGAGAAAGTTAGTGTCATAATGCTGGGAGTTAGTGCCAATTGCAAGTTGCTTTTGTGGGTGCCATCATCAGCATTGAATTTGCCAGTGCCTGAATTGTCAACTGTTAGAGTGAGGGTGTAGCCATCTTGGCGAGCAATTGCTTTCTGGGTTAAACTGGCCTCACTCCTGACATTGACAATAGGGAGGTCCACTTGATGATTGTAAGTTGTATCGAAAGAGGCAGACATTCCTTCTTCCTTAGTAAAAAAGGCTGTGTTCATGAAGTCAGCAGTGTAAGGTGTAGAGATAACCTTGATTGTAGTTTTGCCTTGGGCCTGGGCTGATATGCCATAGAGAGTTACAGATGCCTGATGTTCAACTCCAAGAGCAAGGTGGTTGAACTTAAGAGTCTCTGCAAGGACAACACGACTCATTTTGGGGATTGCAATACGAGCAGTGGAGTCAAGTTTGTAATTAAGAATTTCAAAACTTGGAGATGTGGCCTGGGAAGTAAGGAATCCAGTGAACTGAGGTGTCATTTCATTATCAGTGGAGTTCTGGAACTCAGCAGAAGTCTTGACGGTGTAGATGGGAGTTTGCAATTTGATCTCACCATAGAGTTTACCAAAGCATGGGATCATAATCTGATTTGGAATGGTTGGTAGTGTGAACTCAGGAACCTGAAGAGACTTGACAAGCTTTTCTACAGGAACTTGTGGGATGGTAGGGAATGAGATCTCAGGAAGGGTGATTTCTGGGAAGGTCATCTCAGGCATAGAAGGAAGGTAGTTCATGGTCAGATCTCCAAAGAAAGCATCCACATCAAGCATTTTGATCTCAAAGTTTCCAATTAAATCAAGAAGTTCAATGATTCTCTGCTTGATGTCATCAAATGAAATTGTGATGGCATTCACGGTAAAGGAACCCAGGATGGTGAACTCAGGGACTTCCAGCTGTGTTGGGATTTCAATCTGCTCAAGCTTATCCATGCTAAACTTCACAGTGGGCACAACAAGATCAGTGAGAGGAATGTTGAAGGATGGCGTATTCAACTCAACTTTCTTAAGTTGCATAATGAGCCCTTCAATGATCTGTTGAATCTCGCTGATGAATTTTTGCTCAGGTGCTAGGCTCTTAATCATCTCAACCGAATAGGTGAATATATCATTGATGATGTTGATGACCTTATTGTAGGAACTTCTCACGAGGCCCAGATAAGAGGTTATCTCAGCTTTGACATCCAGATTTGTAATTCCCTGTTTTATAAATTCAGCAAAACTCTTAAGGTTGTCAAGCACAACTGTGTCAATGATATCCTTTACAGATTTAATCATTTCTGCAACTTTGATTTCTCTCAGGTTTTCCATAAGGCCTTTAACAGAGGATAAGACAAGGTTGACAAAATCTCTTGTTGCCTCAAGTTTCTGGGGGATTTCAAGAGTCCTGATCAGCTCATTCACGTTAACTGTGTACTCAGCAATAATTTGATTGGCATAATCTACAACGTTATTGTACTCCAATGACCTCAGCTTTTGCACAATTGTTTCAATATACTTATTCAGATCATCAATCATATCCTTAACCTCAGTTGTTTTCAAGTAGTCGATAGCACCCTGGAAGACTTGCAAGAATTTGGTAGGGATGTCTGCATCCTTCACCATGTTGGCTACAGCCCTGATAGATTCCTCAATTTTGAACAGTTTGATGAGCTCAACAGTCTTTTCCAAGACAGCCTGAACCTTTTTGTCAGCCTCAAACTTTACAATCAACTCTCTCATTTTGGCATAGAATGTGTTGATCTTACCAAGGATGTCAAGGTCCTGAATCATTTGCTTGATGTAATCTGTTAATTCGCTGAGAATATCTGTTGGAATCTGACTCACTAGTGTATCGATGTAAGCTTTAAAGTTGATGGATGAAATGAACTCCTTCAGGTCAACAACAAATTTCTGCATGTCAAAGGTCTCAATTATTTGTTTCATGTCACTAATAATTGTCTGTAGTTTGGCCTTAACTTCATACTTGGAATCAATATCACTCAGGAATGCGATGCTGCTGCCCTTGAGTTTTTCCAAGTCGATCTGCTGGATCATCTCTCTCATGGTATCAATCACATACACAACCAATGCCTGGATGTCATACTGCTCATTAATGGCATTCAGCTGTTCCTGGATCTTCTGAATGAGGGTTTCAGGCAGGGTGCCACTTACAATGACCTCTTTCACCATACCAGCAAAGTTTTGGATGTAAAGTGTGAGATCAGCCAGCAGTTTCTCAACAGTAGCCTTCAGGTTTGTCAAAGAGGCTTCCACATCCTCCATGGAGATGACATATTCTTGGGTAAGATCATTTAAGTACTCCTTCAGCTGAATGACCTTGCCTTCTAAATTCAGTTGAGAAACAAAGTCACTTACATACTGGGGAAGAGCTTCAAGTTTAGCCCTTATCTCCTCATTGTTGAGATAGTCTTGCAGTGCCTCTGCAACACGCACAACAACGCCCTTGATGCTTTCCAAGACTGCAGGCAGATTTTCAATCAGAGGCAACTGAATTATTTGACTATCTGTGTTCTTGTCATACTTGAGGAAGGAAGAGATGGTGAATTCCTGGTTCTCTGTCGAGTCTGCATTGAGCATGTTTGTGAGGATGGTGCCAGAAACCTCAATTCCAGTTCTCTCAGCAGTGTTGTAAACACTCATGTCCTGATTAAGGGCATGCTCATTCATTTTAGACTTCATTCTAAAACTGGTCTTCTGCTCTTGGAGTGACAGAACAGTATCCATCTTGTTGTCAAATGTGGTCTCAAGAGAAAAACCGTTATCTAGCTGCTGGTTTAAAGATGCTCTGCATTCATTTGAGCTAGCAAAAGCCAGGGGTTGTGCTTTCAGGAGGAACTTGCCATAGAGCTGGGCGCTATGCTTTCCATACATGATCATGTCGCCATCGGCATTGAAAATGGCATCAAGGTTGAAATCAAAAGGAACAATGCTGCAACGGATGGTGTGGTCAAAGCGCATTGGCTGCGAGTTGAAGCGGGCATCGTTGGTGATCCTGGCAGCAAGACCGACAACCTCAAGCTCTGTGTTTTGATTCATGTGAGTTCCAAAGAGTTTACCAGTGGTGCTGCACTTTGCGTTAGCTGTCATATCAGCATAATTTACCTGGTAGGTGTGCTTGATCTCTTCCTCGCCATAGATGGCTTTCAGGTTTCCAGTCAGGTCCATCTTGTAAAGCTCGGCCTGGAGCTGAGCATCATTAATGAAGTTGGCCTCTAGAAGATTCAGGTTGTTATTAACATTTGCAGAGGCAGTGTAGGGTTTCAGGTCGATAGTGATATCATGAGTGTAAGATGCATATTCACTGGCAGTGGCTTCAGCCTTTGAGTTGAAGTCAAGACTAGAGAGAGTAATGGTCATAGTGTTGGTATTGTCGACCTTGATGTCACGCATTGCAGCCTTGTTGGTAATGGATAGAGTAGCTCTTGAAGTATCAAGCCCAGCATTGAAGGTGTTTTCCAGGGACAGGGGGCTCTGAAGGGTGGTTGTTCCACTTGTGGTCAAACCATCCTTGTTCATTTTAAGAGTTGCCTTGTGAGTAGCCTCATTTTCAAGGAGCTTCACAGTGGCATCGCTGTTCACAGCCAAACCAGTGACATCAAGAGAGGCAGTCAGCAGAGAGTAAACACGGTTTTCAGAGTTGTCTGCATTTGTCTCCATTCTCATGACAACTTCACCAGCACCAGCAGAGGCTTCAGCCTGGTTGCGGATCTTCATGCCAAGAGCAAGGGCATTTGCATCACATTTCAGTGACAGCTTGCTGTCCTTGAAGGAAAGCTCAGCAACATGGGTCAAGATGTCTTCAAAGGCATTGGTGTTAGATACAACTGAGAATTCACCATTGGCAAGGGTTGCTGCAATTGTGTTCTTGGCCTTAAGAATGGTGGAGTCAACCTGAACAGAAGAATCAATCTTTGCTTCTGGCCTGAATGGAAAGATGGAGAATGACTGGCTTGATATGGTTTTGCCATACATGGGTCCAGCCGTGAACCTTCCGTCAAAGTTGCTATCAGCAGAGAGCTCTTCAGTGTTGATTCCAGTCATACCAGTGTGCTCTAGTGCAATATTGAGACCAAATGGGCTTGTGGCTTCAATCTTGCTACTTGATTTCAAATTGATTTTGTCCGTGATGGTTGCATCCTCAATGATACTAACACTGGCTTCAAGGAATTTATGAGTCAAAGAGCTTTTCAAATGGGCCTTGATGGAATCAGTGGTGGCCAACATTCCAGATCCTAAATAAAACACAAAAGAAGAAAAGATGATTGATAGTTTGAAAATCAATACATTATCAGGGAACACTGTAACATTGGAACTGAAATGACATTGTTTCACATCATTGGAAGTGAACAACACTGAGTCAATAACAATGTAACACATCTTAAATTCATGAATATTTACTATGAAATACCTTCAATCTTTATTGAGAGGATGTCAAGTGGGGAGGTTCCTTTCACATCAAACTTAGCTGAGTAGCTTGGTGTCTCCACTACGTCTTTGCCGGCAGCCATTGAGGCCTCCATGTCATATAAGTTGCTCTTCATCAGAGTTGAAACCTCAGCTTTGCCGAAAAGAGGAATGGACAGAGTAAGGCTCTTAGGGACAACAAGGTCTGGGATCGGAATTTCCATGGAGACAATCTCCAGTCCAAACTGGGGTAGAGACACACTAGGTGTGGTCAAAGCTGGTGGGAAGTTAAACTCTTTTGTTGACTTTCCTCCGAGAAGCAGAGGGATAGTAATGGTGAAGCGCTCATTGTTGAAGTAGTAGACAGCCTTTGCCTCACTGTTATAAAGACAAAAGTAAAATGCATAAATGTTTCAGGGAAAAATAGATAATTTAAACATTTACCTCAGAGTTTTTCACACTTACTTATTCAGGAACAGTGTCTCTGGCACGGAAATCTCCGGCATATCAGGCACTCTGAAGTTCTGAATATAAGGGATATCAGCACCATACTTTTCCATGTAGTTGTTTGCTGCCTAAGAAAAGGACAACCAGTGTTTTATGCATGCTCCACATTTTTTGCCTAAAAAATGTGAATAATTGTTAAATTCAAGATGCATACCTCCACAAACTTCTTAAAGATGTGACGGACTTTCATGTCAGTCTGCCCCAACTGCATGTCAAGAAGTTGGTTGCCATACTGCTCAACCATATCAGCAGTTGGCAAACTGGTGGTGTCAGTGTTCACATCAGACTTGAACTCAACCTCAAACTTGCTGGCATCTGCAACAACAGAAAACAATGAATTTAATTTCGAGACATGAGGAAATATTCCTCTGACTTAATCTGGGAATAAAATTACTCTAAAATAAAATATAATTTGGCATTTTCTCTCAGGCAATATAGACCCATATTTTGGGTCCCAAATTTTTACCACAGTTCTGAAAATGCCAGATGTAGTTACATTTAGGATGTGACCCAGGTTTATACGCTCCGGTCCAGGAAGCAAGCAATTGTTATGTAATATTCTGAAAGAAGGGTTCCTGGAAAATTACCATATTTCATTGTCATTTTCTGCTCAGAGGTGGCGGCCATTATCTTGATTTCACTCTTGAGCTCCAATTCCAATTCTTCATCACGTTTCATGTTAGCCGTGACGGTGGCATCAGCATTGATTGAGGGCACAAGAAGTTGGACTTGCAGCATACCTTCCTTCATGGCTTTCAGGCTGAAAAAATGTGCCAGTGAGTTAGCATACTCTCTATGATGAGGGTGACATTAATATCATGAGGGTTTATGTTTGATTTCTTACTTTGCACGGCTGACCAGGGAGAGCTGAGGGATGTTCTTGTTGATGAAGTCAAGAGAGATGGAGTGAGTTCCTTTGCCCTTGGTGTTTCCATCAACAACACCCAGCCTGAGTCCAGCCTCCACATCGTAGTCAGGGATCTGGATATCAGCTGTGATGACATTCTTTCTTCTGTTATATTTCATGATTGCTCTGGCTTCAGTGGGCTCTGCACCTGTTGTTGACCAACCAAATTCATATTACGGAATTCCATTAAATGTTAGAGCTTTTCCAAATTGAGCTATTGATAAATCAGAATAATTCTTCAATACCTTCAGCCCTCAGAACAAACTTCACAGAATCAACCTTATGCCGGCCCTCTTGTCCCTCCCTGAGGAGCTCGTAGGCAACAGTGGCTGTGTACTCAGTTACTTCACCAGTGGGGTGGAGTTCCACAGAAAGTCTATGTAGATAATTCAGTTAATTAGCTAACAGTGGTAAGTACTTTATTTTGAAAAGACAATGATGTGCTGGTGGTTTAAAAAGTCTTGCTTACTTGCTGTCTCCGGTGATGGGGAAGTAGGGGGCTGTCTCCTGAGAGAAAGCATCAGTGTACTGCAGAGCAGTGCAGTATTTCATTCCAGCAAAGAAAGGAGTGCACTCGCTAACATCAACCTTGTCGATCACCATAGGGGGGATGGTCTTCACCTCTGATCCAGTCACTGCCACTAGGTTGTTTCTAAATTTTAAATGTAGACAAATTAGAATGCAACTTTGTCTGTTTTAAACAAAATATAGAAAAGTTGAAATTGTTGAAATCACAGATATAATATGCCCTAAATTATTTGTATGAGGCCATGATTACGGAAAGAAAAAAAATTATGCACTTGAGCTACAAACACGGCTATTTAAAATTTATGTTAAATATCATTGTCCCCTTTTTACTTCAGGTTAGCTAGTTTAACAGTTGCATTACAGCCAGAGGTGCAAAGCACTCTCTGCTTGTTGCTTTTTCCAAAAGTTCTACTTAAACTTACGTCATTTTGATGAGCTTCATAGGACTCGTTGGAGCAGGGATGGTCAGCTTGACATTATTACGTTCCATGGAGATCTTGGCACTGAGCCCACTTTCGTGGAAAAAGTTGGTGTGCATCTCTAATCCAGAGTTGACATATTCAGGCATGAAGGTGCCAATCTGAGATACAAACTCAATGCCAGCAGAGGGCATGAAGGTCACTTCACTCTGTGTGGACACATAGGAGAAACGTAAAGAGTTGTGTTGATGCTGTTCATTATAAAAAATATTGGTGGCATTTAAACACATTTATGGATAATTACCATATCGCGAGCAATCTGAAGTCCACCCTTGATGCCAGGGGTAAAAGTACCAGACATTGTAATCCTCAGAGGCACACCAGTGACTGTAGGCAGGAAGAATTCATTGTCCATGAAGATGTAGTGGGCAAAGATTGTGTTGTCAGCCTTGGTCATCAGTGACTTCATGATCTGCGGCAAATAAAGATAAACATAGGACATTTAAATCATAAACAAGGACTTTCTAAAATAATGCATTGTTTGATCGTCAAATATGCTCTTAAAAAGGTCCTTACATCAGTTGGGAACATCTTGAACATGCTGTCAATCATCATGGCAGCAGAGTAGGCCATCTCCTCCATTTCGTTGGTCTTCAGATATCCCAGCTCATTTCCTAAAAGTCTCAGATACACCATTGCCTCTGGAGACTGTGCCGTCTTCATTTCCCTCACAAGTTTGTTGAGGTTGCGTCCGATCTCCCTCATCAGGTTCTGGGAGGCCTAAACATAGATGTGCGTGCTCTATTACAAGATTTTTCCCTTATGGAAAATCTGATCATCATAATTACTGTTGTTTTAGTCACGTGTACTAAGCAAATTGGTATGGCATGAATACCTGTCTCTTCATCCTGTCCTTCTTAAGAGCAGGAAGTATGTTCTGAAGAATCTCATTGACTCTGAGCGGCATGTTGTCAGAGACAAAGTACATTGTCTTCAGGGCAGTGTCGGGGAAGAAGCCATTCTCTCCAAACAGGGCATCAACAGTTGGCTCAAATCCTTTTCCCTCCATACCAATCTGTAAAGGTGACACATTTTCATCGTCACAAATTAGATTACTGAAAAATTGTCTCAAAGCACAATTCTGATTAAGACAGCTCACAATGATTACCTCCATCATGTCAATGTCAAAGCCAAATGCCTTCAGAGTCATTTCAAGCATGACCTCCTTGGGCAGATAGCTGGTGCCCTCAAAGATCATGTTGCCCTCCACAGATCCAATCTTGTAGTTGCGAGAGAACTTGGTGGGGTCCATGGTGGGCCCAACCTCATTACCCTGCAGTGCATCCTGAATCTTCTGTCTCAGTCTGTAGGATAGAAGTAAAAGTATTACTGTTAAACATCTGATGATGATCGAATCGGGGCGTCTACTCACCATATAGTGAAACAATAAATTTAAGAAATATAAACATAAATCTGATATGGCTTTTCACTTACTCTTGGGTCTCTGGATCAGTTGAGGACAAAATGTTGGTAATGTGGGAGATCACAAAGCTCTTGACTTGTTTGTCCTGCTCATTGGGTAAGGCAGCGGTCAGCTGGGCCAGTTCAGTGGGCTGGGGGTCCTTCATAAGTACCAGATATGAAGCAATACGCTTTTGCATGGGGCTGGTGCTGTCCAAAAGCACCTGAATGAGAACCTCCCTTCCCTGTGACCAATAAACATCAATAAATTGAGTATATAGTAGAAGTAATTATTCCAATAATGTGTCAAACCTTTGAAATAATTTGACTTGCCTCTTCGGGTACGGGAGTCAGCCTGAACACTTGGATGGCAGCCTGCTGCACAGCCAGGGGAGCAGCAGGTTGGTTCACGCACTGGATCACAGCAGATCTGAGTGCAGGACCAGCAGATACCAGAGCTGGAGCCATATTTCCAATAACCTAGAATCAAAGGACACATTAATATTGTTCTCATTGGTGTTGGCGGCCATTTCAATTTTGATCAATAGAGAAAGTTACTCACTCTCAATGTCATGAAAGTGCTGTCCTTGTCACCAGAACAGTCACCCAACTGGGCAGCCATGAACTCAGCAACAGAGTAAATCTCAGGGATCAGTTTTCCCTCAGCTTTGTAAAATCTGTTGAAAAAGATTTATTAAGCCTGCATCTTATTTTACAATAGACCTTTGCTGAAATATTATTCAGATATTTAACCTGGAATAAAGTGTAGTTAAGTTGACTCACCTCTTGACAACATTGCTCAGCGCATACATGATGGGCTTGCTGGGCTTGTATTTGGCCATCTCGAGCATGTCATTGATCAGGAGGGCAGAGGGATTGGACACAAGTCCCATAGCAAAAACACCGGCATCGACCTCGAGTGAGGAGCTGTCAAAAGTCCTGAGGATCTGCATGATGGCACTGCTGCACTCAGGGGTTCCACACTGTGCCAGAAGCTGGAAGGTCAGGACACGGGACACTTCAAGAGCCTCTGGAATGGCCTGACTCAGGGTCTCAGTCTTCATTCCACGGACAAAGGTGACAATCTTGTTGAAGAGGTGGGCCCTCCTCTCACCCTCGGTCTCGGGCAGAGTGGCCAGTTCTCTCAGGAGGTTCAGACCTGCATCTTTATCCTGGATAAATCTCCTGTCTTTGACAGCCTCCATGTGAAGACCCTTGACAATGTCACCTGTGATACACAAGCAACATGGTTATAATGACTAAATGCTTCCTTTAGTGTCCATTTTAGAACAACTATAAATCCAAAGAATACAAATTAAACAAAGGGCTTACTGCGGTCAAAGACTCTTTCATTGTGAGGAACGACCTGAACCAGAATCAGTTGTTGTTTTCCAACATTGGTAACTCCATATTCTCCCCTGTAGAGACAACACAAGGTTGAAAAGTACAGTAGAATCCTTGGACAGGACACATCAGTATGTACACTTAAATAATGGAGCACAGTAAGGAGTGCACTCTAAAGTTGGACTTACTTGTGAGAGTAGGGAATGACGATGTGCTTCTCAGTGCAGGATCCAGAGGTCATGTGTTTATTCTCATTGTCAAATCTGTAGTTGCAGGTCTGTGAGCTTCTGACCAGCTGGGCAAGAGGGTAGTGCTGAAAATAGACAAATAATCATATTAATTTAGTGAATTAATAGAAGTGAACTTGAATAGTTTGCGATGCACTTCCCAGATCAAATATACTTTGTGGTGCGGTGAAGTCTTTTCACTTCGATTTTCAGTTCATGTCAATGGTGCCTATTTTGTCTTTTCATTTTTGCTATGTTCCTGGGAGATTTTGATTGACAAGACTGGATGTATAGGACACTAAATGTGGCTAGTGTAAAAGCTTACATGAAGTAGGTATTTATGTAATCAACTCTTGAAGATTTGTCTGAACTCTTCATGTTGCTACCACGGACAATTGGAATTCTTACCATGCCAGAGATAAGCGCCAAGGGGCTGGTGTGATCTCTGATTGGGACAAATTTGTCACATCTTGACAGGTCCCTGGTGAGGCTGATATCAGTTGCAATGTCCTCTCTGGCGTTGACAGCGTAAGTGGTCTTGCACTTGCCGTGGATTGTGGGCTGAAAATAGATGAATAGAAAAAAATAACAACATATATTTAGAAAGTTTTTTAAACTGTAAATATCAGAATGGTTTACTGTAAAGGTGGTACTAAAATATGCAAATTTTTGCAAGTATTTTCTTGGTTAATGAATGTACCATGATCTTGTTCTTGTCTTCTTCCAACAGAGGCACAGCCAGGGCAGAGATGATACCTCTCTTGATGTTCAGGATTGTTGTTGGCTCACCATCCTCGGGGTACAGTTTCACATCGTACACACCCTCAACAACAACCTTCAGAGGATACCTAAAAGGAAATGTATGATACTTGAGCTTAATTATCAGTGCAAAATCTCCAAAAATATCAGATTGATGATAACATTTTTAAAGAAAATAATCTTTGACTTCAGGAATTTTCATGAAGTGTCATACCTCTCCATGTCAGCAGCAAAGGCATCAGAGCTAGCAGCAGGACTGAACACAGGGTTGCCCTCTGCGTCCATGTCAACCACCTCACTCAGACTACAGCCAGTGGTGCGGACGATGAAACTACAAGGCTGGGGTACTTCGATTTCAACCTGTTAGAAAAGATAGATGTTTTTTTTATCTTATTCTCTGAGAAACTTAAGATGGAAAGACAAAAATCAGATAACTAAAGATCATTGTGAAAGATCTTTCTCGCACCGTGCAAGCAGCCATGGGTCCGTTTTTGAGCTGTGAGGCTCCGTTGATGGCGTTCAGAGATTCAGCTTCATATCGGTATTCATACTTGTTTAAGGTCTTGTACCGTTGGGCCACTAGAAGAGAAAATCAATGTAAAGAATGGATTTTGTATGCAAAAGCTGACTATTTACTCCCATTACATTACTGTCATAACTTTTTAACATGAGCAGACAAGTAGTCTGGTGTAACTTACACAGGCAGGTTGGCTGATCTTGATCTTGGGCAACTGTTAAGAAAAAAGTTATATAAGTTATTCTTTAGTAATTGTAATGCAACTGGCTACTACTATAACTACACTAATCCACTGTCATAATTATTATTGTATCATATCTCCACACATAGGTGGGTAACATTTCCCTTAAATGACAAATTCTTACATGTTATTTTTAAAGTTTATTATAACATATTTTCAACCATAACATTCTCCTGTCTAAGCTTGTCTACGTTCAATTTTTCTAAACAAGTAGTTGATGAATTTCAGTCATTTCTTCAAACTAGAGAGCAATGTGTTATTATTGACCAAGAAAAGTCATCCCTCTTCAACAGTAGAGTGGGTATTCCCCAAGGTTCAATCTCCTAGTAAAGCAGCAGAGGTCATAACTGCATACTTGAATGATGTCTATCAGTGGCTACAACATAATCATCTTGAATTGAATTTGAAAACTTTCTCCATTAGAAAACTGGGCTCTCTTGAACATTTTAAAATAAAGATAAAGAATGAAGAAATAGTGATTTTAAGTTCTTAGGTATAATCTTAGATCCATAGCTCAAATTTGATAAACTCGTATAGAAAAATTCCCTCATTTTTAATATCGTATAACAGTTTGATCTACAATCAAACATCTTACATTCTTATACAATCAGGCACTGAAAATAAAGGATAAAAAGCTGTCCGGTGGCATCACTGTTACATGTAAAAAATATACCATTTACTTAGCTCTGGGAGCTCATTTTTCTTTTTGCCAATTAGTTTTCAAATGTATTGACAAGACAAGAAGACAGTAGCTGAGTAACTACTGTAGGAGCATGGTGAATGGCAACTCTAAAATACCACATCAAAATTTGGACAGCTTTCTCTATAAAGGACTGTGAACTCTGGAGCACATTACCTACTGAAATCAAATGAATTCCAGAAAGGTTAAATGCTGGCTAAAAGCAAACCAGAGCTGTACCCACTTTTAGCTAATTGTACTGTAAATTCCCAAGGTATATTGGTATATATATGCGTATTGTGTATTTTGTAGTATTAGTATAGTAAAAGCTGTATATTTTAATTACACAGTACATCTAAAAGCCCAACTAAGGACAAGAGTTGGAAATCTGCAATAGCTATAAACTCTCTGTGCAGCATGAGTTTAATGCTCTGTATTGGAACTATGTTAAGTTGCACCGTCCCTATCATTTAAAATAAATTAAAAGATTTGTAAAAAGAATACTGTACAATTTAGGATTAAATAATCATAACTATGTACTGCAGTAAACTATGTACAATGCTTAGAGAAATGTTTCCTAAGAAGTACTTACAAGCCAAGGCAGATGTGCTGAGGAGCAGCAAAAGGCAGAGCTTTGAGTCCCCCATGTTGGGTTCGTTGAAGCTCACTCCCTTGGTATTGGCGAGTACTCGGTTGAGACTGATTTCCCTACCTCAGCTCGGGACTTTTATACCCTCAGCTGGGCTCTGTCAGGGGACTGGGAGGCACAGACAGTGCTTTGAATGCTCAAAGTCCACCCTACCCTCCTGTGTGGAGGGACAAAGGCAAAAGGTTTGAAAAGATACTCATTGCTCAAAGCACTCAATTCTGTTAAATCTTCAAAATGTCCTCTTTTAACTGCATCAGAGGAGAATATTATGGATATTTAAATGCACATAGGACTTTGAAAGACATATTTTGATTAATGATGGCACCTTAAAGCTTAGCCTTATCAGATACTGGTGGTTTTATAACTATATCTATTATAATTGAGATATCCATGAATAGCAGTTGTGTGGTCACAATGATTTCACCGATTTCAGTCATATTTAGGCCCTTTTCTTGGTGTCATCCATTTTTCGATAAAAGAAGCAACACTTGCAGTTGGTTACATAAACCATTTATTTATATAAGAAATATTATATTTCTTGTGATTTACTGTTATTCATTGCAAAGATTCATATGACAAAGGGTTGGACTAAAAAGCTGAGTAAAATATTTCACAGTTCACTGGATTCGTAGTTAGAATTCAGGTTTCAAAGATCCATAATCAGGCAGAAGTTGATATTCTTGAACTTCTGCCATAAAATGCGAAGTCAGTCAATGAAGCTAACTATCTAAAGGCTCCCCTGTAAATTAGGTTACTTATAAACACTCATTAGTCAACACTGAGTGATCAAGGTGTGCTCCAAACACAAAGTCCCTCTAGATGTGAAAAGATGATAAACTTGTCAGATGCTTTGTCCGTTGATATTGACCAAAAAACAAACCAACACACTTAAAGCAGCATTGTCTCCATTATATAATTTGATTTACTTTTATTTAATTTAACAGAGGCAGTGCACATTAATAAACATCGCTGCTAATTTGCCAGAGTTATGCAAAAGTGGTCAGTTATACATAAATTGAAATTATATCTCTATATAAATTTACTAAACACAATACTACACACATTAAGACTATACTCAATGTTTTAAATGGGCTATTTTTTAAAGTTAAAATAGCTGTAGTTATAGTACTTAAAGTACAATACCTTGTAAAAGAGTTAGATGCTTGTTGTTCTGTTTCCACTGCCACAAGCCGAAATGAAAACAGTGGAAACATTTGCCAAATTTTGATACGGGGTGAGATGATGAACTTTCATCTACAAGGGATTCAAAGGTTAATTCAGTTTGTTTTGCTGTTTAAATTTGGACAACAGTCCACTTTGTGGCACGTGCAGCACTTGCGGATTATTGGAAATAAATCAAATGTATTAGAAATAAATAACACTAACATTGGATTGGCTGAAGTCTATATTTTCTCTTTTGTACATAGATCACATAACTACATTTTGAACGTTGTGTAATAGTCTGTTGCAATATATCATCATAAGGACCTTTTAAAAGTTTGTCAGATACTGACAGTGTTTGCACTGACAGAAATGCACACAGATAAGGTACAAAGGGGGTTTGAGTCTCTTTAGACATTAAGTTTACCCCTTAAAGGAACAGTGTGTAGGATTTAGCGACAATTAGCAATGAGGTTGCAGAATGTGTCCTCTCCCGTGTGCCAAGTGTATAGGATAACTACGGTGGCCAACGCAAAAACACGAATGGCCCTATCTGTAGGAGTAGCGTAGGTCATTTGGAGAATAGCACAGTCAGTGTGTATAGTGTGTGTGTGTGTACATGGAAAGTGAGTGGTGAAGCGAGAGAGAGAGAGAGAGCAGCGGCGAATGTGTGTGATCGAAAAAGTGAGCGTGTGGAGCAGAAGACAGAGTTAGGTTAGCTTTGAGAATATCAAGTGAATGTTCAGTCGAAGTTGCAGTTTGTGCAGAAATAACGTGTCTTGTTTCCCGGCAGCTGAGTAGAGTGACGGCAGGGGTTAATTCTGGAGTGAAAAATGTTATTGTTATTAGTTTGGTTTGTCCGTTCTGGGCTAGAAACATGGTGGCTGGCTCCATGAAGACGACCCGCTCCCTATGTATATATAAACGGCTCATTCTAAGGTAACGAAAACACGATTCTTATTTTCAGGTGATTATACACTAAAGAAAACATACTTATTAATATTATATTCCATTTCTACCAATAGAGCCCCCTAAATATTGCACATCATTGTAATCTAACATGTCAGATTTTCATATATTTTTATAAATGTACAGTGTTTCCCCGAGGATGGAGTAGTGGCAGTATGGTGATCATTTTTACCTCCACCAAGGCTGAAGGCCTAGGAAGGAGGTTATGTTTTCACCGGCGTTGGTTTGTTGGTTTGTTGGTTTGTCCATTTGGAGGATAACTCCAAAAATCTGTGTTGGATTAGAATGACATTTTTGGGAGGGGTTGGGTGTGGCACAATGAACAATCCATTCGATTTTGGTGGCAATACGGATCATGATCCGGATTCAGGAATTTGTTTAAGCATTACGATCAGCTATGATTTTTGAAGTGTAAATGCAATCGCAAGAAGTAAAAAGCTAACGGTAGGCTATAGACGAACTACACCACGGTCGCATGAACGTGAGTATAAACAACAAGACACATAACAGCTCCAAAATTCATGAGTTGGGTATTTATTTATGCATTTTATGTTGTAGAAGATGGTGAAGAAATACACCAGGCCACAGCTGATCACATCAATTTTGGCCTTGTTATTTCCAGTTAAAAGAAGTGAAAAAATGGCGCATAATCCTGCTCTCCACCTGATGAGGCCCATGAGAGTGATTATAAACTCTGCGACCCACATCACAGGAGACAGACATGTGCAGTCCACCAGCAGGGCAGCTGTAGGCACTCTTGCCTAATCAATTGTTGGGCATAAAGGTCAACTGTTTGAACACTGATTGTATTTTCTAAGTACCATTCAAATGTATTATTTATTTATTTCCCATTAAGTAGTCTGAAAAGTACATAAAGCTTCCTGACGGTGCATGTTCAAGCTGCCCGACAACTATAACACATGTCAAGTTGAAAAAGATCCAGTAGTGCAGATATTATCGGCTGCTTCGCTCTGTGGAATCAGTGGTTATCTGTAGTCTTCTTTATCACATTTCCCAACCCCTCAGTATAGATTGTGGTGCTGAGTAGTATGCCAAATCAGCAAACCCCAGCTTTGTCATAGCAAAAGGTTTGAGTGCTACTACTTTAAACAAGATTGTCAAAATTATTCAATCGGGTAAAAAGGTCACGCGTTGACTGCTTGTTTGCAAACCTAAAAATTCTGTAGCCCTTCAAATCAAAATTAGAATAGACATTTTATTTATTATATATTTTTTAATCAAGACCACACAACAACATACAATCAGTGCAACTATGACAGTGATGAGATGGCTGAGAGTAATAATCACCACCCCCACTGATCTATATTCACCTTCACCCAGCAATTGTACACATTGCGCTGCTGCACATACATGAACCAAAATCGAAGGTGCGCATGGAGACACCCACATAGTCTGTGCACCTAAAAGATCTACCACCTTGGCATTTATTATTCAAATTTCAACTGAGGGTGCAAAATATTAAACTGAGGGTGCAATGAATGCTTTTGCACCCTCGTAGAGCTGGGCCTGTATCTTCTTCTCCCCCAGCAATCTACACCTAGAAACTTCTAGGAAGGTCTACTCAGCTCCACTATCAACACCGCTCAATAAAAAGTGAAGTAGTGCACATGCGATATTCGCCTGAAAGTTCACTAAAGTTCAACTCGACCCGACGCCAAGATGCATACTGGCCTGCTGAGCGTTCACGTCATCGCAACACAATCCTACCTGTCACAAAAAACAAATCGCATTCTGGTTAAAAAATAACGCAGCGTTACTTGGATTAATAACTGTAATATAATTACTGCTTTGGAAATTGTAATCCCTTACACTACTCGTTACTGGGGAAAGTAATTTTGTTACAGTAATGCATTAATGAGTAAGGCGTTACTGTCCAGCACTGTATACAATAACCTCACAAGATGTGAGGTAATTCGGTGCAAAAATGTTTATTACATACAGCTTAAGAATTATACATAGAAAACATGAGAACAGGCTTTCAATACTATCAGAAAAAGCAATTAAACTTTAAAAGAAAGATTTGCTTTTGGTGCAATAATTGTTGGACCTCAGGATGTTGTTTGGATTGCTGTACATTTTGCTACACCACCCTGTTTCCAAGTTTGCCACGTGCATCCAGCAATAGCCCATGTCCCTGGCACGTTGTGCCCCTGAGAGTAATTTGCACTTTGTGCCTTGAAAAAGATGTTCAAATGAAAAAAAAAAAACAGCATAGCACAGCAGCCAGGACATGTCATCCCCCTTTTCTCTCCCCATGTCTGTCTCTACCATCACTATCAATAAAAGATGAAATGCCAAAAAGAATTATGATAAACCTTTAAAGAGCAAAACTACTAATATCTTTGTAAAACGTCATCATTCATCATCATTGTCATTTAGTAGGGTAAATGAGGCAAATATCCTCTGTGAGAATGTCCTGTGGATTACCAAAAGGCTCTATTTTAGGACCTATTATTCTATTTGAATACTCAACTAAAAATTGGGCTCTATATTTATTCTAGCTAAAATGGAGCATGTTACGCAGATGATACACTACTGTACCTTCCTTGAAACCCAATGTTGCCTGTCCGTGTTGCCTGAGGATTTTACATGCTGGGTGGCATTTTTTTTTAGCAATTTAACAAGAGCATGACAGAAGTCTCAGACTCTGTCTTTGCTCTAACTCCTGTCCTTGGGCCTCTGTCCTTGCATATCTATAATTCTTGATTCTACCACCTTTGACAGAAATTATTCCATGAAGTTAAATTCTATGCTATTTCCATCTTCCATCATCTGTTGAAACATTTAAATCTATTCTCATGATAAGTGACCTGCGGATTGTTTTACGTCAATTTTGTTATTGTAACAAAGTTTGGCCAAAAAAAGATTGAACAAAAACAGTTTTTCACAACTCCTCTTTCACATTTCATAATTTCCTCCGAATATCACCGAGTTTGTTAGAGAACATGTTTGTTTGCATGCCCTTTAAAAAGGTTGCCATTTGCTTGCATAAACTGAAAGAAGTCTTGAGTGCATTATGCTATTGCAACAACATTTTGGAGACAAATGCACAAATCGACTCCGAGCTATTCTGCTAAATTTGATGGCATGTGGAGCTGCAACAACATGATAGATTAAATGACTGTAACTCAGTGTTCATCATGAATCTGTCTCACTTGAAATTTTGCACAACTTGTTGTTGGAGAAAACCATAATATATAACCCATAAATGATTTAAATCTAAATATAAAATGTATTCTCCAAATATCAAAATTATTGTTGACTAGTATGTGTCGTATTATTGTATATCGAATATGCATTGGTTAACATGCAGTCCTGTATTTTATATTCAGAAAATACAATCTGTATATTTTAGCACAAAAAACATGCAACACTGTTAACTGCATAATACAGTTTGTAATATATCATCCTGCAGTTTACTGACCTACAGTATTAGTCAATGCGGTTGAGCAAACATTGGCTGAAAGTCCAGACACAATGAAGTCATGCACAGGGTATCGCTGTGTCATGAACCCCCATGTTCCTCAAAGTGATATTGTGCTTCAGCTTTATCTGGAACTGACTGACAGATAGCAAACCTGATAAAACTTCATCGATCTCGTACCACGCAGCATAGTGAACACATGCAGGAATCCTTAAATCTTTGCATTATTAGCATGAAGGTCCCTATGTTCAAATATTAAGAGAGTCTCAGGACCAACAAGTCAGAGAAATTATGCTATATTTAGCTGACATTCAACCTACCAGGTTCCAACATTTTTGTTAAAATTATTGCGAAATGTAACGCTTTTGTAATTATTTGTAACATTATTTGGGGAGTTAGTGCATTAGAGTAGCTGTTTCTGCGCTGGTATTTATGTTTTACACCGTGTACCCAAAGTATTGTAAGGAAAGAAATCACAGAAGAAATCACTGAATATAGGACACACTGTGCATGAATTTGCATAACTAATTTTGTCAATGAGCCATAGGTGAGGAGATTTTTTTTAAATTTAAAGTTTGGTGTTATGGTCAAACCAACAAGCAGATGCATTCATGGATGAGATAATAATGGTGAGCATTATGTCCAAATTACCAAAAGGTCAATACATTAAAAATCCTGTATCAATATCATTACTGACTGAATTGTTTATAGCATACAAAGATAAACTTTACATTTTCAAAAGGGGAGTTCAGTGACTGAATTATATTTTTCATTGAATTACATTTCAGAAGAGTTTAGAAGTTTTGAAAGGTTTCTTGCATCACAGAACTGCTTACATGTACAGTATGTGAGCATACAGTATACACACAATCTATTTTAGCCACCCTCCTAGTTGAAAGTCCCTTTCCTATCGACTGCAGGACACTCACAAACAGTACTCCACTTGTACAGAATCAGCCTGTACAGTACATCATATACACTGAACATTTGGCTTCCTTCCAATAGACATATGCATGTATTCGCACACACACACACACACGCATACACACACATTGTCATTGGACTTTGATTGGCAAAATTGTGTTGGATTTGACCTTTGTTCTACCAAGAATTGCCTACCAGCTGGAGCAAATTTCTCATTTTACAGCTAAACAGTACACTACAAGATGTTTTGTGAAAACATTTGAGGTGAGAAATAGGCATTACAGTAACAGAAAATTAATTAATATTTGATCAACTCTCCCCAGTTGGCCGTTTGATCGGAGTTTGCGAGTGACTGACAGCTGCCTCCGTTGAATGAACAGCCAATAGGAATGCTCTCTCTCTCTGAAATGACCTGCGATTGGTCAAAGTCTCCCGTCACGGGCTAGATTTTTTTAAAGCCTGAAAACAGAGGAGCCATGAGGAGGTGCAGACATCTAGTTTTCTCTCAGAACACTTGATTTACAATATGCTGAAAGGTTATTATGCCCAAGGTTCAAATAACTTGTTTCGTCTTAGCAACTTCTAGGAACGTCTACATAGTATTGCCACAATCATCAATAAGTGAAGACGTACTGAAATGCAGATGTTCTTGTTTTTTGCCTTCAGTTCTTAAAAAAAAAAGTAACAATTAAATGATAAGTATTTGGAAACAAGTGCATTGTATTGGCAATACATTTTCAATAATATTTTTAATGTGTAAAGTAATATTTAATACTTTGATATTAGATAATATTTTAATATTTAGAGCAATACCATATATACCATTAATAATAATACCATTATATTACATTTACTATACTTGTGTCACATTTGTATATTTTGAGGTTACAAGAGAAGAGCATGGATTACCTGAATAAGCTTAGACAAACACAGGATTCTTAAAATAATACAATCACTGCAGATATAATCAGCAGCGGTGTGTTCAGACTTTCATAAGGGCCAAGAGTGGAAGCACAACAGAGCTTGAGATAACAAGTGGGGAACCAGGGCAGTGATCGGGCTGACCAGTGGACTCTCAACATGAGACTGCAAACATGAAGCAAGTCTGCCGTTAGGACACAGACATCTGTGCATGTTTTACAAATGAAAAAAAGGCATTGTCACAATTTGGCCTTATAATACTTTCTTTTTAAGTGTATTTGTATATACAGCATATGATTTATATGATCATGAGAATTTTAACATTTTAAAACCCAAATTGAATCCCATTACAATGTCATTCACTTACAATCTACACCCAGAAACTTCTAGGAAGGTCTACTCAGCATTGCCACTATCAACACCGCTCAATAAAAAGTGAAGTAGTAGTTTTACAGCACATGTAGTTTATCAGTATATCAGCATGTCCACATGATTCTACTGTCTGCAGCTTTGTCTTGTTCTTTCTATTGAAACATGCCCCCAAAAAAACTGCCTCTGTATAGAAGTTTCAAATCAAGGATTTTGAGATAATGCTGTAGATTATTACCAAAAATGACTGATAGCATCTATCTAGCAGTTTCTAACTGAAACGTATACAATGCACAGAAGGGATTGAATCTGTGGGGAAAAGGCTGGATAGCCTTCCTACAAAAAGGAAAAATGGCACAATTTCCCCACGAACAGAGCTGACATGGTCAACATAAGAAAGAAGAAGTTGAAAACAGAGTCGCTTTGATTATACAAAACCTGTTAATGACAATAATCAGAATCAAAGCTAAATTTGATCCATTTTTGCCAGACTGTTGGTCACAGCTTAAAATATACATGGTCATGGCCGTTAACATAAGACCATCACTGCTAAACTGTTATTATTTATATGTAAAACAGTGTTGTCAACTTTGAGTTTATTAAAGTTGCCACTACAGTGTTCACATTGGACAAAGTGGAGTTACTTTATAAGAGGCCTTTCTTGATAACCAGTAATGATTTTTTGCTTAAGGCCCTGACACACCAAGCCGGCAGTCGGCCATCGGACAGTTTGGGGCCGTTTGTGAGCGTCCGTCGGCCTAGTTTTTTTGGTGTCTACACAGTCGACTGTAGTCTGCCCATGTCAGAGGTTTTTTGGCCGATTCAGCATGTAGAATCGGTGGTAGCACCCATCGGTGAGAGAAGTCCCTCTGATTGGCGGTTCAGCTTAAACGAATCAGTGCACGAGAAGAGAAACAAAAGTGAGGAAAGCAAGCCAACGATTAAAGTCAACAGGAAAAACACAGAAGGCTCTTCTCATTTTTTCATCTTCATCTCATCTGATCATTCCAATACACGGATATTTTCACAACTACATGGACATCTAGAATGAAGTTAAGTGGTGAGTGAGAATGGTGTGAAAATGGTCGGCAGACACCGCTTCATTTCATGTACGTATCATAACAACGGCTTGTATATCCGCAGTCCTCAGTTTTCCGGTTTCCCTTTTGAAATGACAAATGCGAACTGCCGCAACCTGCTGGTAGGGAAAGTTATTTCATCTCTAGCAAACGCAGAACGTACGTGGTAGTTGGCCATCAGCTGTTGTGTTTGCGATGGGTTCGAGTGCAACTTTTGTGGCCAAGAGAAAGGCGACGTGAGGCGACGCAACTGGGGGGCTTCGTCGCCGTTAGTTCTTTGATGTCGGCTTGGTGTGTCCTCAGCTTTAAAGGTATAGTCTGTAACATCTTGCGGCCTCTAGTGGTGAGGTTGCAGATTGCAATAGAACTGCGGTGGCCGACGTAAAAATGCGAATGACCCTCTCTCGAGCCAGTTGTTATGAGAGTAACCTAGGTCATGTGGAGAATAGCAGAGCCGGTGCGTTGAATGCATGTGTGTATTTGGGAAGTGAGTGGTGAAGCAAGAGAAAGAGAAAGCAGTGGCAAATGTGTGCAGTGGAGCAGTTTAGCTTTGAGAATATCAAGTGAATGTACAGTGGAAGTAGCAGTTTGTGCAGAAATAAATGCTGCAGCTCCTCAAGACCAACAGAGGTTTCCCGTGTCTTGTTTCCCGGCAGCTGAGTGGAGTGACGGGGGTTAACACCGAAGCAAGTGACGAGCAAGGACCCGCTCTGTATGTAGATATAAACGGCTCATTCTAAGGTAACGAAAACACACCAGTTATTATTTTCAGGTGATTATACACTAAAGAAAACATACTTATTAATATTATGTTCCAGTTCTGCCAATAGATCCACTAGATGTTACACACTGTTCCTTTAAACCTGCAATACTTGTTGTAAAATTGGCACGTTATTATGCCTCAATCAAGTTAAACTTTGATTTCAGTGCCACATGTTCCTTAAATATTGACAGAAGACCATAGAGGGGAGCATTGCCCCTCACTCTGTTTAATGTAAAGACAGGCAAATCAATATTTGAGTACTGGTGCAGCTTGCAGTGATGGCAGGTACTAATCATGTGAAAGTTTAAATGTACATGTGTGCCATGGTAGAAAGGACAGAGGGTCAATACGTTTATTTATGAGGACATTTAACACTATTTTGCAACACGTGTAGACTTGAACTTCAGTTTATCTAATCTTTTTCACATCAGGACAGTATGAGACCCTACTGGTTCATCCATTACAACACAGTAAGGTGCTACTGTATGTAGTCAAGTAACCACAAAATAGTATGCAGTAAGAATTGTCTCTGAAATTATAGTAATTTTCTTGCGGAAACTGTGCAGATAGACCTGATAATTCACCTAAAAGTAAGACATTGCTTCGGCTTGCAGTGTCCCATGATGATCTAAATGTTGTTCTGAAGTGTTTTCACACGTTTAAACAAATCCTGGGTTAAATATAGGATTCCTGTGCTCATGAAAAGGGCTACATTTTAATATATTTTAAAAAAAATATATTATATTAATATGTAAAATTTAGGATTATCATTCATTAAAATACTTTATCGCGATTGATCACATGATTGCCCATAGTTAAACACAATTAATCGCACCTTTTTTATCTGTTCAAAATGTACCTTAAAGGGAGATTTGTCAAGTATTTAATACTCTTATCAACGTGGGAGTGGACAAATATGCTTGCTTTATGAAAATGTAACAAAACAATGATAAATATTGTCCAGAAACCTTCACAGGTACTGCATTTAGCATAAGAAATATGCTCAAATCATAACATGGCAAACTGCAACCCAACAGGCAACAACAGCTGTCAGTGTGTCAGTGTGCTGACTTGAACATGACTTGCCCCAAACTGCATGTGTTTATCATAAAGTGGGCATGTCTGTAAAGGGGAGACTCGTGGGTACCCATAGAACCCATTTTCATTCACATATCTTGAGGTCAGAGGTCAAGGGACCCCTTTGAAAATGGCTGTGACAGTTTGTCCTTACCAAAATGTTGCCTAAGTTTGGAGCGTTATTTAGCTTCACCTTCACCACAAGCTAGTATGACATGGCTTTAAAACTGAGCCCGCTACAACCTAAAATTCGCAAGTTTCGTTAATGCGTTAAAGAAATTAGTGGCATTAAAATGCTTTAACTTTGACAGCCTTAGTAAAATGATTATCTATTAAGTTATTGGCACAAAACCAAGTAGTGGGTGGAGGTTTTTTGGTATAACGGCAAAAGGTGACCTGTTCTGAGCTTGTTTGATGCTTATTTCATGGTAACGAAACTATGTTTACTTACAGTAGTAATATTTTATTTACACTTGTTGGCCAAACAAACAAATTCAATACCTTGCAAGGAAACATGCACAATTTTTTAGTTTGAGAGCAAAAGACAAAACATTTTAGATACAGTATGAGACCTGTATATGTATGAATGTGGTTGTATATAGATTAACATAATATCTGTGTGGTTAAAAGTACAACATGTATTTTTTTGGCAACATATTGTAATGTCCTATCAGAACAAACAGTGTGGAGACATGGCACCACTACATCCAAATACAGAATACTCTTTAGTAATTGGCTAGAAGGAGAATGTGCTTGTAAACACCCCTATGACAAAGTAACAGACCTGTCTGGTCCATTGAAGCCCACCCATCAGCTGAGCTCAAGCTTTAGGACAGAGGTCTTCAACAGGGGGTCCGCGACCCCTAGGGGGTTCACAGAGGTACTGCAGGGGGGTTGTGAAATTTTCTTCTTATTGTTTTTTTTAATTA
>CAKALG010038193.1:0-23016 GCA_916700815.1 Helicolenus hilgendorfi | reverse complement strand
GCCGCATTCAAACCCTCGGCAGTCCACTAACTTGTTGCTCTCACAACCAATATTAGCTGCTCTGTTTCAACAATGTTAGGCTGCAAAAACGTCTTAAACCAAGTAAGAGTAGAAGAGCTATGCGTAAGGAAAAGTCCGCTAGCTGCTGGGCTAATTTATGCAGTGTAAAATGCCATAGGCGCTGTGCTGTATTCATGTGGTGTTGGAATAATCAGAAAAATTTGTTTTCAACTGGGAAAATTTGCGCAAACGCCTTACCCTCCCAAAGACAAAGACAAACAGTGGACTGTGTCTCTACTCCAGCGTCAAAGTCCACATCCAACCAGCCCCTCTCTAACCACCACACTTTTACTTTCCCAAGCCTTACATGTATGGCATACTACTTTTTTGCATTGGAACAAAATCCAATGAATGCATATTGCTTTAGCAAATCAGCTGCATATGAATTTAATTTGAAGCACAGACAGGGTTGCATAAGATGTGTAGATGTGTAGGTGAAATTGCAGATTGTATTTTTTTTTGTCCTACTCTTCCTCACCCTTCCCTTTCTGAAAGTGTTGTGCCTTCCTCCTGGTAGGCTATAAATGAGTCTTTAAATATCAGTGACCTCAAACAACTCACTCACAACTTTGCTCATATCTGCACTTACATCAACGTGGCCTACTTCTGAAAGGACCCGTCAGACAGGATGTGACAATGGATGTTGAATATTAATAAACTACACCATATGTTCAAATAGTATCCATGCATTATTTAATGTGATTCGCTGTGTCAGCCGTTAATTAAAGCTTGTTAAAACATAATAAAAGAATGAGATGTTGGACATGATTAAAGAAATTCAAGTTGGTTGTAAACACAGAAATCATACAAAGGGTAATGAGATAAGAGAGAATACATTATTGCCAGTGTGAATGTCTTTTACATTCTGTGTAGGCACTGGTAAGAGAGCTACTTCTGACTGATATCTGTTCTTTGTTCTATATAGGTTGCCGATGGGACGTTTTACAAACTATCGTCATCTTTGGAACTGGGCTCCGATAGAGGCCGATGGGTGAGCAGCCTCCAGTACATCACCGCTTTGCATGGAGGCTCCATACACAGAGTGAAGGTAATGTGTACCTGAGATAAGTTATATTTAAATGAATGTTAACATTATGTAAGACCGCTTTATTAGTTTTAATGCATACATTCGTCATCTGAAAACATCAGATTTCCACACAGTCTAAGAAAGTAAGTGTGCGTCCTGGTTATAGTTAAGTAACATAATCCTACCACAACTACAGAACGTCTCTCCTGCCCGGCTGCTGTCAGCTCTGTCATCTGAGAAGTAAATCGCACAGGACGCCAGTAGAGGTGGTCGTACTAAAGTCTGGTTCAAAAGTAGTTTAGTTGACTAAGTCGCTCTGCTCTCCATTTCCATTACAGTTAGTTTTGCAGTTTAGTAATTTTGCGACAGGACTCTGTTTTTAAAAGTTTATTTCCTGCCGTGGTGTTAACCTGCGTTGCTCTGTGTACAATGATGCGGCTAAAATAGATAAATAAACAGTGCAGTGTTTCGACTAACAAAATGAGATTCCACTCAGCAGCTGATGATTTGAATCATCGACACTTGGGGGTGTGTATGTATATATGTCTGAACGGATGGCCTTGTGCATATTCAAGTTTTGAACCACTCATCTGAACCTGAGCCAACATTCAGTATCTTTGATGAATGGCTTGTTGGGACAAAGTATAACGAAATGATAATTAATAAACTGAGCCTGCTCACATGACAGCCTGACTTGGTTGACAATACAAGCCAGTTACAACCGAAGTGACTTGTTTCAAAATCCAAATCCAGATTCGCTGTGTTCCTCTGTCAGATGAAGAATTTGAACGGGGAGAGCAAAATCACCCATCAGTTTTTCTTCTCTGTCTTTTGGCGTGTTAATTTGATTTCAAACCGCCAAACATGGTGTCATGGTTTTCTGACAGGGCCTTGGGAGAGAGTTTATCTCATCATTAATTAAATATCATATTTCCCTACATGCTGCCTGTGCTTAATTAGGAAGAGGGGGTCATTTTGGAGGGCTTATTAACTGGAACAAATTTGTTAAAGGAAGGAGACCGAGACAGATAAAAGAGAGAGGGAGTGAGGGGAGAGGAGCGCCTCTGGGTTCAGTCGTCCCTGACAAGGCTTGGCTTTCGTGATTGATAACTGCACCAGTCACGGCTCGAGTCAGACTGGGAGAGATGAAGGAGTAACTGGGGAAGAGACAGAGGGGACGAGAGGAAATCTGGGAGGAAGGAGAAGGCGAGGGGGTGGGGGCTGGGAGGAAATGATTGGAGACATATGCTAGCTCTCAAGCAAGATAGAGTTAGACAGAGAGGAGGGAGATGTAGGACGAAGAGGGAGGGACAGTGAGATATGAAAACAAAGAGAGAAACAGAGAGAAGGGGATACAGGGAGATGCTGGAGATTGATTGCAGCACTGGGCCACATCACAGAGACTTTATTTATCGTATCCCAACGTCTCACCATTCACGTGGTATTTTTAGAATTCTAGATATGATAGCTGAACAAAATATGTTTTTTTTTAGTGTTTTATTGTCTTAACTTTCATCAAAATCCAGTGAATGTATGCACTACTGTGTGTATGCGTGGTAAAAGCCAATCAGGCATCGGTGTCAGATTCGTGGGGGACGCTGTTTCCCATTTCCCTAATTCACTGCGACAATGGGTTTGGCCGGGCCGGTAAAACAACAGATGTTTTGCTCGAATGTGACACTCGGGTTGCCAAAAAATTCCCAGCAGCAGTGCATGTGTTTGGAGCTGACCTAGCACAAGTTTTGGCAAACGGGGAACAGCAGGGGACGATATGACTTTCGGGCACAACAGACTTGCCATCAGAAGTGAAGTCAGCCATTCTTGGCGAGGCCCTGGTATGAAAGGAGAATTTAAGTGCTGGGGGACCTATACATACTGTAGGAGGTACACTTAAAGGTGCAGTGCGTAGAATTGGAGCAAATGTGATTTTAAAAAAAAAGTTATTTTTATAAAACGGTCACTATATCCTGACAGTAGTGCATGAGACAGGTAATCTGAAAAAAGTCCTGTGCCTCTGTGTCTTCCGGTGTTTTGCACATTTTGCAGACCGGAGGAAAACAACCAATCAGATTCGAGCTGGAGGCTGCCGTCTCTGAGCAGCTGTCAGTCACTCGCAAACTCCGATCAAACGGTCAAACTAGGCAGCGCTGATCAAATATGAATCAATATTCTGTTACTGTAATGCCTATTTCTCACCTCAGATGTTTTCAGAAACATCTTGTAGTGTACTGTTTAGCTGTAAAATGAGAAAGTTTGTGACCCGGCAGCCATGTTGAGATCAGTCAAGGAAACACCAAGCACCGCCCAACAGCCGGAACACAGCCAATAGGAACGCTCGATCTCTCTGAAATGACCTGTGATTGGCCAAAGTCTCCAGTCACGGGCTAGATTTGTTAAAGCCTGAAAACAGAGCCATGAGGAGGTATAGAAGTCTCTCAGAACACTTGATTTACAATATGCTGAAAGGTTATTAAGGAATTTTTGCCCAATGATGCCAAAAATATTTTGTTTACTGTAGCTTTAAATCCTCCAACAAGTTCAAAAAATATGGTCTCCCTCAGAATAAATTGTGGAGGTATACGTTTTGACACAGAGCTTTGTACATGTACAGGACATATTAGTTAAAGACCATGAAACAAAGTCAGTATGGGAAAAGATGGGTTTTTTTTAAGGTATTTTTTCTGCATTTTTTTCTTTATTGGATAATGATAGCATTGCGAGAGACAGAAAAGGCTGCTGCGGTAAGGACTTAGACTTGATACTTGGTGCGCATGCTCTACCAGGTGAGCTACTGGGGTGCCCCGGGATAGTCTTTTAAACCTTGGTCAACAGCTCTATTACCCTTAGTGTTCAGAGTGGTGCCTGAGCATGTGTATACTGGGATGCCACTTTCCTACGAATCCGTGGAAAGAGGTGTGTATTCAGTGCTCTGTGAACCATCCACTGATGTGTGCTCTGTGCAAGGATGGAAAAATACCACGAGACAGAACAGTTTAGATGTAATTCATTGTTACAAAGAAGCAAATGTTCTTTTTTACATACTAGGCTCTTTCCCCTGGTGTCCAGTTCTTGGCATAAAAACACAGTTTGTGTTCTCAGCATGTATTGCATGACAAATACTATGTTCCATAGAAGACTGCCAAGTTTTCTTTTCATCCAGGCAGGTCTTGAGTAGTGTAACTTGTCATTAAATCAGATTTTCCTGCATGCCATTTTTGTCAGTTTTCGAGAAAAAAACAACAACAAAACAGATGTGCTAATAACTGGCACAGATATTGCTGAATCTAGAGAACAAAAAACTTCATTAGTCCGAGCAGCATCATCACTTTGCTGCACTGCAAACTTCTGAGAGCCATTAAATCTTGAGTGGACTGTCTTTGAAGGCACGGGCAAACACTGGCGCATTGATTGACAGGGTTGGCCTTGCCTTAATAGAACATAATTGGGCAATTTTGAAGGGTCTCTGAAAAATGACCAAATAATAACACATGACTTATCTTGAGACTTGTTTTCTCAGATAATTGTGCAAAAAAGCATCTGGCACACCATTAGTTCCATTTTCACATTAGAATAATAATCCTTTTGAACTAATAGACTCGCTCAAACGTCTGTGCTTGGGTGGTGGGGACCGTGAAGGGGGTAAATACTGTATGTTCCATCCAGAAAGTGCAGAGAAAAGGTAATTTGGGGGGTTGAAGGAACAATAACAAGATGTAGACTTTCCTGAAATTCACCATGGCACATGAATTGAAAGTCTTGTTTTTCCACCCCTCATATTTCAAAGTCATATATTAGCTACTCTAGCTGCGACGTTTTCAGTTGTTAAATGATAGAACTCATTTATTACCTTTTTTAAACCAATCAATGATAGAATGTGTATCAGGGAAACATTCAAATGACCAATGCTTCATGTTTTGAGCAACAAAATGGCTTGTCACTGTGACTCCTCTATAAATGCATTCTGTAAATCAACTCTGAGAGATTACACTAAATTGAAATACAGTGTGCGACCTAAAACAAATCCATCAGTGTGATGAATCAATCTTTTTTTTAAATCAATTACTGATGTTAATTGAGCTGCAGACGAATTTTCCTGCAAGTACCAAAGTATGTTCATAGAAAAAACTGGTCTTGTACTTTGCCCTGCCTTCTTACCTTTAATGTGCAAAACAATAACGATCCCCAAGGGGACTGTTATTGTTTGGGTCTTTCTTCCAATGAGAGATTGCACCAATATCACGTCTCAAATTAAAGGATAATTAAAAAATGTTATTTCAAAGTTATTGCCGTCCATAAAACTTTGATTAGGCAAACATTAGCCACATTAGGGCTTAATGGCCATTGCCCCTGTGATTACAACAACAATTTTATGTACTGCACAAAGCATATGAAGAAATGAATAATTAAGAATGCAGAAAAAAAGGGGTTTTGAACAGCAATTATATAGCTAATGGTGGGTTGTTTTTAAGAACAGCTTGTGGTAGGTAGAATTATTCTGTGTGATTCAACACAGCAATATTCTCAGAACCCACACTATGCTGCACAATCTCTACAAAGGACAGAGAGAAGGGAAAAGGTTTCCACTGACATAAGCCACAAGGAATCTTTCAGATTCTTACAAAGAAAGCCCAGTTAGTTGCAGACTTTAGGTTTATTTTTCCATATATTATATATTTTCAGTGGTATTGTGTCTTGAACATAAAAATAAACATTAGAACAACTTAATTACTGTATGTCAAATCTTAACAACATAAATAAAGGAATATTTCTCTGCTGTATAGCCACTGCTTTGCTCTTAAAACACTGGGCTGATGGGAATTCTCTCATCATAACTTTCACCTAAGTTCTGATAAAAATTTAACACGCAAGTAGGGCCGCAAGTGATTATTTTTCCAATAAATCAAATTATCATTTAGTTTATAAAATGTTGAAAAAAATACTGGTTGTAGTCAATAAAAACTAACTTGTCATGCATTTTAATATTTCTTCTGTCTAAGCCTTTTGGGGCTACAGCTGTTGCTATGTTTGTTGTGTACGGTTGCATGGGGACTGGTGTTGTTGTCAATTGCGAGGTTGGTGAAAAAGGCTATCCATCACCGCAGCTACCTGTGTTCTCCAGTGCAGAACAGCTGATCATTCGGAAGCTGGATTCACTCTTTTGTTCACTAAAATACTCTTCATTGTCTGGATATAACTTGAGAGAAGGAGCTAAAACGTTTGTAGAATGTAGTGATATTTCTTTAGCGAAACTCTGGAGGGAGATTTAGATGGATGACTGTCGACATTAATCCTAGAATTTACTCATTGCTTCTGATAGTTAGACGGCTGAAAAGTCACGTTAACGCCACATCCACAGCACTTGATAATGTCATGTTAGCTTATCTTTTTTTATGCATTTTTGTGACTGTGTGCTGGCCTGTATGTTTTCCTAGTTTGTCCCAGCTGTGTTGTTGCTGCTTCTTGTCTCATTCTCTGTGGATTGTAGAAGAATCCAGTCCTTTAATCTGTTTCTTCTGAGAACCGGTCATGTTGGATAACATTACTGACAGAAGCAAAGTGTTACAGAATGCAAGATGCTTCTCATTGCTGCAAAATGCTTTATGCTAACAACAAATGTTAAGGGATCGGCAACTAGAGAGCATTGATGCCCTCATTAATGCCACGTTCCTTGTCCATTGCAGCGCTTTCAAAGCGAGCAATGAATAAATCCTGTCGCTAAATCCTGTCGCTAAATCCTGTCGCTCGCTTTCAAAGCGAGCGACAGGAATAAATGGAAATAGGGCGTCTGGCAAAAGTTCAGCCGCACTGTGCAGCGCCAGTTAGATAACTCCAATAGAAAACAACGCAATCAAACTGATTTTATTGTTGACGCTCGCTTGCGTCGTATTCAGTTAGGACACGGACATCGTAATCTCATTGGGACACGCAGTCTCCTTTTCAAAAGAGACCTGATAAAACTTTGTGGCCACAGGGGGCCACCTACAGGGGACATTTGGTGGCCATAGAGTCCATTTTTGTGGCAACAAGCCATCGGGCCGTGGTTAATGTCGAACCCTGTAACAGAAGGTTTGCTGATCCCGGACCGCCCCAATCAGAAAACTTTCTGTTGCTGCTGTTACACACAGGTAGACCCAGTGCCGCCACTGGCCACCACACTGCTGTGACTCTCTACAGTTGCTAACTGAAGGTCCGTCTCCACTGGAGCTGCCGTTTGTTTTGTCGAGCAAAGTAGCACCGCAAAGCTTTCTGTGATTATGAGCATGATGACCGACATGCAGCAGGCAATCAACAGTAGTTTGTATAATTTGAGAGGCTAGACCACATAAGTGAGTAAACCTATTTATGACCAAGTTGGGTCCTTCTTTCACTCCTAGCCAGATCAAGATCTTTACAACACAAGGCGGCGGTGCGCTGTCCACATGGAAAACACTACCACTTATTTCTACAGGGCCAAAATCAACACAAAAGGTTCCTTGTAGTTTAAGAAATGATAAGATTTACCACATGACTTCTGACTGTTTTGACCCTTCACATGTACACAAGTAAGAATGACCCCATGATGAATATCAGCCGTGCATGTATGTCAGTGTTGCATGTAGTTTCTTTTCCATGTGATGCCATAAGAAACCCTAATGTAGGCAGAAATTTAAAAGAGAAATGTCATCATAGCAGCTTAAACACAACTTATGTTCACAGTACCAGTGGTAATCAAGCTCTGTTTGTCATTTTGCTCAGAGAGATTTACAAGCGCGCTTTGGTAAAATGAGATGAGTCGTTAGCGCCTAAGGTACTGTTAAATTCAATAAACATTCCAGCCATTTTCATAAAACCAGTTTATGGCAGCCTTGCACCATATGCTTCCTTCCCCCTCCCTCCGTCTCTGCTAAAGGTTCAGCATGCAAAAGAGGCTGAGGCTTCAGTCATCTTGTGCACCACTGTTTATGTTTCTGATAGTATTTATGAGCTGTGTCAGAGCAACGTAAAGTTGAGGATTAACATTTATTACTGTGACGATATTGCCAATCCATCTCTGGGCATGTCTCAAAACGGGAATGAATGTTTTTTATTAGATAAGCAGGGATGAGCTCTTTAACAGGGAGGGAAAAATAATTGCAGATTAGTTGGAGTTAGTGTTTATGGTTTAGCATGGTCTTTCATATGGAAATAGATTTGTGTTTTGTTTGACTTTTTATTAATTTGGGGTTCATGAAATATTGTATTCTATCTCATATAGACTTCTGAGTCAGCTTCATTCACTGAAGAAGACCATGAGATGCAGTTGAAAGCTCATGAAAAGCTAGTAAATGGAGCCTTTGAGGTTACATTATTTTCCAACAAAGGCTTTTTCTAAAGGTCCCATGCAAATGGGCTTACAGTACATGCTCAAATAACTTATGATGTTGATTTTATTGTTAGAAAAACTGAGCCTTATACGTTCTAATTTTAAATAAAATTTTAAAGCTTTTTTGGGTTATTGTCGATTTCCAAATGTAATGTGAGCAATATGATGCTCACCCCAGGCCACAAAACGGTTCATTGTCAATGTCCCTGCAATATTTTTGCATTTTGATAACGTGTTAAAGTTCAGCTTTGGCAATATGTTGGCTACACTCCAGATCTTATCATGGAGATTGCTTTTGAAATCGTGTGAACCATCAGGATTACCAAAGTCAAATGTGTTTAACCTTAACAATTAAAAGCCGACTTTCTTCCCTTAAATAGTTGAACATGAGGGATTTCCAGAGTGGGCCTTATGGAGGGAAAAAGCTGGCAAAAAACTGAACATGAAAAACTGTCTGTCGGGTTGCCTCTGTTGAAGTAAAGCTTTGTTACAGCGCTCAGTTTTCCACACTGTAATCTGCAATGGAGAGAAATAATTTTCTTTGTGCCCATCTTGGAATGCATTATTAATTGTGCTTTCATGTTTCTTCATGATGCTAATAAAGCAACAATGCTCTTCCAAATCACCTGAAAAATGAGTCCAAGGACAACGGGCATTGCACAGGAAAGGCGTGGCTGTCCACTTTGAGAAACGATGGGACTCAACAACCAAGATTAATGGAACTCAGATGGCTTTTAATTAGTGCAGCTGTGCTCATTAATTATCTGCCCACAACACAAATGTTTTTATATTTGGGGAAAGTGTTGATTTATTTGATTTTGTTTGCCAGTGGATCTAGATGAATGGCTCTTCATTTTGAATTTTGCCAGCACTAAAAGGAAAGGAGAGCAGAGGAAGTCTTCCCCAGTTAGCCAGCCTGTTACAGACATAATGTAATGGATGATGGGGTGTAATATGACAGCAGTCAGGAACACTAGAGACCATCTTGCAATGGGATCACACCAACGCCAAATTGGGCCAGTGACTTAAAGTGGGGGGCACTAGCCCCTTATCGATAGACATGAGTATCGCAATATTATGTTTTGTGATACTGTATCGGTTCTCCAAAACACTGCATCGATATTTAGTTAACCTCTTAAAAATCCGACAGCCCACCATCAGGCCTGGCTGCTATTCAATCTTTTGGAGATTGTAGTGGATTCAGTTTTAACATAGAGTGAATGCTGGCATCATACTGTATGAAACTAGGACACCTAAGCAATGTCCACAGCCAGACATATGAACACCTGGCAAAGTACTCAAAACTGCTCAAAACTCTGTGTGAAGCAGCATACTTTTTTTCCGGTCTCTGCTAGTATTGCGAGTAAATTGTTGCTATGGTCGAACAAACAAACAAAAGAGTGATGACTACAAATAATGAAAAATCAACAGACGCCATTAAGATCTCTGGGAAGTGAGATCCAAAAACATACATACGATTTACCGCTTATCACCAATGAGAACGAGATGGAGATCTTCGAGATTGTAACTTTAAGTTCGTCAAAAATGGATATAAGTAGTTTTCAACTGATGTACCTATAACAATCACAATTTGATTCAAATAAGATAAGTTGTTGTGTGTACAGTGTTGTAAAAATATCTGTTTAGGTCAAATCTGTGATCCAGTCGCAGAACAGGACCGTTTTAAGGCAATAACATAGATTGAGAAACGTGGTTATATACTGGAAAAACAAAGTTCGGAAACTTGTGTTTGGTCGATTATTTCTCTGTTGTTACAATGCTAACTGGCATTGTATTGGCACTGTTTACCATTGACGGAGCATTTTGACAAATTTTTCTTGGGCGTTACCCACATAATCAGCTATGCTGCTCATCCCAAAATGCATGACCCTTACAAGTTGGACATCATTGTGAAGGTAAATAAACAGGCTTTCCAACGATGTAAAATACAATTCCAATAGCATTGTAACAACAGAGAAATAATTGACCAAACACAAGTTTCCGAACATGGTTTTTCCAGTTTATATGTAACAGTTGGTTGTTAGTGATGCAAAAATTAGTGTTTTAAGCTGGTGGTGAAACTGGTGTTGAAGGTCTCACAAGACTTTTTTTAGCCTTGTTTGACAAGACGTTTCTTGTCCTAGTGAGGGAAGTTAGGTTATGATATCACTTTTCAACCATTCAAGAGATTTGAAGAATCTGTAGATAAGGTTGATTTGGTTTGCCTTTTTAACCTAATTCAAAACCTTTCAGCCAGTTAGTCGTCAACATGAACAAATATTCCATCTTGTGTCTGTTTTCCATCCTTCGTCTCTTCTCTCTATCCACTCGCTCCTCCCTTTACCCTCCAGTTTAATTTTTTTCCTCATGGCTGCAGTAAATTTCTTTGAAACATTCATCTGAACATGAATGAGGAAAACGCAATGGCAAGAGCAGAAATTAAAATTTTATTATTTACTGCGCCTGAGTTTGGGAACGCAATTAGTATCTGCACTGCGTGGCCCAGGGATATTTACTGCTTTGGCCTGTCCTTTCTTTATTGTGGTGTTTCTTTCATCCCGTCTAGCAGACTGTGATGCTATCACTTGCTCATTACCTCTAGCAGCCTGAGACACAGCGGACAATTACACCATTTCCGAGGGTCCAACATGTGAACTTGAGGATGGACACAGAGATGATGCATCATGCAATGATTACATTTCAAGACACTGGCAGGAGAAATGCAATCATTATCACCCCCATAGAGAGTGATTTATGGTACAACTATACAATGATTTTTTTAAGAAAGCATGATTTTCTCGTAAAGTTGATGTGTTTAATGATCCATAGATGAACATGTAGGCGAGTCTATTGGAAAAATATGTTATATTTTGTAACTCTAAAAGAAATGTTGCCAACCTCCATGTATCTGGTGACAAAAATGGTTTTAACCATTTGAGGTTGTAGCGAGTTATAACCATTTTGTAACATATTGACTGCATGGTATTTTGCCTGGTTCCCCTGTATTGTGACATTTTTTACAGACTTTTTGCACAAGAACCAAAGACTTTAAAATTGTCAAAAAGTGACTTACTTTTCTTAAAAACACAAAAAAATATGATCCCACCCTACAAGTAAGCAATAGCAAAGTTGAAAAGAAAAACTTTCCCTTCAGTCTGGTCGTTCTGCACAGTTTTTATTAGCACTACTTTGTACAGGAAGAGAGACACTGGATCACTTCACAGCTGCAGGGCTCTGTTGACTGTAATCCACATCTTTCTAAAAAGTACGTCCGGCTTCTGCTCTGACCACACTCGCCAGACAAAGAGATAATAACTTCATCCCTAGTCAGTCTGCTGACGTGGCGCTGGTATTATGGTAGACACAGTATAAAATGCTTTTAAGTCCAAACTTGTGTTGATTTTTCCCCTACTTGCCTCCATCTGCTCAACGTATCCTCATACAACGGTTCATATGATATCTTCCTCCTTGTTTGTTCTTTTTCCTACGAATGTTCAGCAACGTGTCTTTTCAAAATAAGCTTCCGTCTTCACAGGAAACTACTTTTTTTAGGTTTAGGGCAGAAAATACTTAGTTAGGCATTGGAAAATATCTGCTTAGGATTAGGCAACAAAACTATAAAAAAAATATATGCAAATAAGAATTTTCACCTAATGTCCTAAAATAATAACACGACCAGGTTTTAAACTGATGTGAGATGATTGATCGATGATTGATTGATTGATTGATTGATTGATGATTGTTTCAAGTGGTTAAGTGCCTGCATCTATCAGCTATATGGAATAAATTGATAATAAAAACATGCATGTAATGTTTGCATGAGTTGTAGCTGGTGAAACATTCTCTTTTGTAGTCAAGACAGACTGTACAGATGGGTGGTCGTGTCTAGACGGTAACGGAAAACTTGCAAAAAGTCTTGCGGGATAACCTACCCTAACCTTAACCCATCATTTTCAGTGCATATCCTTAACCATTGGATGGGTGCATTCTCCGTTCCAGAAAAATGTTCTGTGTTTCCTGGACACATAGGCATGATTCTTACAAGAAGTTAACACTGCTGTTTGTCAAGTCAGTGCAAGTAATTAAGTTACGCTTACTGTTGTCATTGATGTTTGGTTTGTACATTTTTATATGCAAAGCATGGATATATTGGTAAGGTTTTAATGTGAAATTTGCTATTACACATTGTATACTCAATATTATTCAATAAGGAAAGTACCTGTTTATTATGATAAAACACCAGCAGCAAACAAAACAAAATGAAACCTTATTTACATACAACATTCCCTAAGCCACTGTTTTTCTCATATGTGCAATTAAGGACAAAGCTGCAAGTGTTAATTTGCTTGATGTGCACTTCTCGCAAGCAGCGGTGCCTGCTAAAACAAAACACCACCAACAGCAACAGTATCTGCAGCTTTTTATATTCATTCTGGTTAACAAACACTTCCTTGAGCAGGGACAATGTTGTTTCCCCCCTCTCGCATATTTTTTCTTCCTGTTCTTCCTAGACATAATATGCATATGAACATTGGAGCCTGTCGGATATAGGAGATCAGACGAATCGTGGCGGGGGATCAAAGGGAGCTATCTGATCTTGTAAAATCATATTAAAGCCCGTTGCCTCATTCCAAGACACCACGTATTGATCACAGAGGAGACAAGTAGGAGTGTTTGGTACTAAATAAAAACCGGGGGCTGACGAGAAGTGAATCGGGAAATCTGCGCATGCTGGGGGTCATTAAAATTGCATGGCACTCTATGTATTCCACAAACAATTGGATGGTTAACTCGAGGGCAGAGAGCGGAAAACAAGAGGAGCGCATGTTCATAATAGCTTCTCGCATCCCTCCCACCTCCCAAAAAAATCCCCCCATCCTCCTCCCCCCCATTCACCCTTCATTGTATTTATTTCCATTTGTTGATGGCGCCATTTTCAATAAGTGCGGAAGACAATAGGCAGGCAAAGTATCAGTAAAAATAACCCTCCTGTCAAGGTTGCAGGGCTGGTTGCTTCTCAGATGCTGTATTGCAACTAGGTATATAGAGTGATTTGATTATACCGTGCGGGCGGCGCCGTTGTTACCCAGTTTGACTAATAAGTACTTTTCAAACCTGCCCCTCTCCTTCCCATTCAGCAGGAGTGCTCCGGTTTCTCTAGGAGTTAACCTTCACACACTATCATTACTGTCACTCTCCGCTGAAACTTCACAGAGCTGCTCACTTTCTGCGGAGTGTGTGCGTGCGTGAGATGAAACTCGCTGTTTGTCTTTAATTCCTCTCAATTACAGGTTCCCCTGATGTTGAAGCTGGCTGGCTGTTTCTGTGAACTGTTTCTAACATTTGTCTTATAAAAGTGAAAGCAGCCTTTTGGATATAAACTTTTAGTATTCTATTTTTTCATTTTAGCTCTTAAACTGTACCCGATGGGTCCATCTGCAGAAACTCATGGTGTGCAGCCAAGCTTTGTTGAAACACTCAGTGTCTAACATTTAGGGGGATCTATTGGTTGAAAATTGAATATAAGATTAATAAGTATGTTATCTTTAGTGTATAATCACCAGAAAATAAGAATTTTTGTGTTTTTGCTACCTTAGACTGAGCTGTTTATGTCTAAATACGGAGCGTGTCCTTTTCACGGAGCCGGCCGCCATGTTTCTACAGTAGCCCAGAACGGACAAACCAAACACTGGCTCTAGATAGGGACATTCACATTTTCACGTTTTCACGTTTTCACGTTTTCATGTTTTCACGTTTTTGTGTCGGCCGCCGTAGTTCTCCTACACGCTTGGAGTATTCAGTTTCAGTTGGTTGCAATCTGCAACCTCATCGCTAGATACCGCCAGATCCTACATACTGTACCTGATATTTCCAATCCTCTTGATTTTGAATATTCAATAGATGTACTGTAGCTTCATTTACATTTTGGTACAAACAGAATATGACTATTAGATGTTTTTTCAAAATGTAAAGTTACTTAAAGGGAAATTAACAGAGTAATCAAGAGTTTACAAAATGTCCTTTTTTATGTTAATCCTAGATGTGTATCATGTGTATGTTCAAGTAGACTTCCTTTATTTTACTGAGATAACTTGAATGAACCTGAAGCAGCAGCAGTGGAGACGGGAGACAGTACTGTATACAATGCCGTCCAACATCGAAACAAGTTAATCAATCGGACGATGCTGAAAGGAGAGAGTAGCAACAAAATCAATTCACTCTCGTCAATATCACTTTAACAAGCTTAAATCCTAAATGAAAATATACTGCTTTGCAAGCTGCAAATACGAGTCAGAGGCCAAAAGCATTACAGATGCTCGCTCAAACAAAATGTACAGCATATTGTATACAGTATATGTATTGTTGGGTTCACTTTCTTGACCTCTCCCGTACTGCCAGGTGTAGACGAATACACTGTATTTCTCTTATATGGGTCTCTTACATACAATACATGCAGGTGCCCCAGCTCTTAGAAGTTGGATTCTGTGAGCATCTCATAAAACAAAATGTTCACAGTGTGGCCTTTTATACTTTTGTATTGTGTGGAATCAGTTTTTAAAATATGCCGTCAGTTGATAAAATGCTGTTCCTATCTAGGAATTTTCCGAAGTGAATCTGATCCGGCATCAATCTCACTCAATTCCAGATAGCCCTTGTGTGCTAAGCTCTTTATATTTTTAGTGACTTGTCTTTGTCTGATTGCCCTCTTAACATATTATATGACCTAGCTGCCTCCATAACAATGACATCATTGCATGCAGCAGCTTTAATGTTTATCACATATCGTCAGCATGAGCTTTTATCGTCGGTAGTTCTAAGAATAATGCAAAGGAAAGTATTAAAGGGGAACTTCACTGATTTTACATATCAAAGTCTGTTTACAGGTCTTGGGAAGTACATTTGTATAAGTAAGTTCTATAAAGCTTCTTGTGGCTCCAAAGAGATCTGCACAAAGTCTGATAAATTGCCTCTGAGTCAGCGTCGGTTAGGGAAATTTGAAAATAAAAAAAATCTGGGGGTGTGGAGCTAGAATGAAGTGAGCTTACCAGACCTCTGTAGGCTACATTAGCTGCTAGCATAACACATCCGAATCTGCGACCAAATTATCATAAGTTAAGTAGCATTGTGGGTAATGTAGGCGCCAGGTTTTGACAAGGAAGAAGAACGTGTGGAATAAAACAGAAGATATCTCTGGTTCTGCTGCATCGATTATAGCGCTATTTAACTGTCCAACAATGTTATGGGTGTGCGATCATAAATTGGTGTGGCACTCTAAATGGCCATTTATTGAATTTGATGGGAGTGATATTTTGACTGGGAGCTTACTGACAAAAGATTTGAGTTGTTGAATATAATGGGTGAGCCCTAGTGGATAGAGTGCAAAACGCAAGTACTTTAAGGTGAGAGTTGACATTCACATTGTTTGGTCCTGTTGGGTCGTGTTTCCATGCCATACAAAGATAAGATAATATAATAATTATATATATATAATTCCAGTCTAGACATTTTGTGATACTTTAAGTGTCTCCTTGTTTATGTCCTATTTATTCAAAGAGTAAAAGTAAAGCTGCTAACAAAACAAACTACATCTACATTGATGATAATACAGATCTGAGTGGCCTTATTACTTCTGAAGTTAAATTGATGTTCATTTATTTGGTGAATGACATTCAGGGCAACGCTGATGTCACACCGGTTTGCCCTGTTCATGCACTCTATCATGGAAATATGCCGTCACGTTAAAGGCGAGGTTGCAGATCCAAAAAATCATCTGTATATATGTGTCATGTTTGATATTTTCTCAATGAAGTGTTGTCAAGAAATTGACATTGGTTTGGATGCACATTGCTTTAGTTTAGTCTGGTGACATATAGGGGTGGGAAGAGGCCCCACGATACGATATTATTGGGATTTTAAACATTTAGCGATATGCTGAGTATTGTGATAAGATATATTGCAATTTATTACCTTTTTTCAATTGCAAATTATGCAGTTTGTCAACATCTGTTTTCACTCAAGTTTTCATTCACGTATCTTGAGGTCAAAGGTCAAGGGGCCCCTTTGAAAATGGTCATTCCAGTTTTTCCTCCAAAATGTTGCTACGTAACTTTGGAGCATTATTTAGTGTTCTTCCCGGCAACTCTAGTCTAGTTTCATCTGAAAATGTATCTTCACTCTAGCTTTAAGACTGAGCCCGCTACAACCTCTGAAATACAGAATAGCAGCTGGACCCGCCGTCAGATTGTTAAGAGGTTAATAGTTTATGTAATAAAAGATCGATACTTGACGTTCGTGTATAGATACAATATTGCCACGTAAAAATCGCGATACTATGCTGTAGTGATTCTTTTTCCCCTATCGACATAGTGATTAAACTGTTAAATTGGTGTTATAATAGCTCCTTAATGTTTCTCCCGTCTTTTCTTTGTTTCTTTTGTCGTTGTCGTTTCATTATTGCCGTCTTTCTGTATTTCTTCGTTTCTACTCAGTGCGCCAAACACCTCCTTTCCCTTCTCTCTCCCTTCTTCCATCGTATCAATCATTTCTCCCTTTCCTTTTTATTCCTGCTTTCTGCGTCTCTCATTCTCCCTCACTTTCCACAGTATGTGTCATTATCCATCCAGTGTGACTTCACCCATCCTGCCCTCTGGTGACACAGCCTGCCCTTGTTAAGTGGCTCCAGTCCCTCTCCTCGTTTACAGGTGAAATCTATTCTCACACACAGGCCTCAAGGGCCCAACTGGACTGTAACAGAATTTCTCCAGCCCCGCTGGGCCCCAACCACAAAGCTGAGAATAAATGGCTGAGGTGCCAGGGCTGGACAGGAAAATCAATGCCTGTTTATACAGACATGACAGTCCCGGCGCCCAAGCAATTCTCCTGCTTGCTTCTCTAGACGCTGTGTTATACTGTTTTGTTTTTTTCCTCCTTCCTCCTCTCCCTCCTATGTCGTGCTCTCACCTCTGCTGAGGATAAACTGTGTGCCCTCTTGAGAGGATAGAACAGTAGGTGATGCGCTGTGGCCATTTTGTCCTCAATTTGTTCTCACCATGCGTTGAAGTATTGCACGGGGGTCAACTGAATGCGTTTGATAGACCGACCGTCAGGCAAACTGTTTCGTCTATGCTGAGCAGATGTAACGCAGACAGCCGGGGTCATGTGTTACAGTAGGATGCTGTTTCTCAACTGCTGGGTCACCAGTGTTCAGCAGACTTGTGCTGACAGGGTCACGCAGAAGACATGTTGCTATTAGAACTGTTCAAATAGGTTTTCATTTTCTGTAGAAGCCACAGTGAACTTAACTGGTTCAACTGCTGTTATAGGAGCTTAAGATTTGTTACTCACAACCATCTTAGAAGCCGTCATCGGAAACGTTCTGGGAGAAAGGCGCTTACTTTCAAAAATACTTGGCAGGTGATTGGATGAACCATCTGTCAATCAAACACTTGCCAAAGCCAGTCGGGAGAAGAGCAAAAACATCTTTTTCCATGGAGAAAAGCCTCCAGTGCCGTTCTTTGCTCTTCTTTCAATGAAGAAATACTCTCCAGTTGTGATATAACTGATGCTCTTGCAGCTACGCTAACCTCTTCAGGAGCCGCCATTGTTGTTTAGAACAAACCGTCGTCTGTCCGTGTCACGTCACACACACTTAAACCACGGCCACAGCAGCCAGTAGCTCCCCACAGGCCGCTGATTGGTCCGTGATCTGGTTTGACGGACACAAATGCATTACTCGAAGCCTGACAAGATGGATTTTCATGTGATATGTGATCCCACGATTCTCGCGTGATCTTGTGACATTGCGAGAATCCAGCTGCCGTGCACGATAAAATGAGAGTAGGACAGGCAACAAAGGTCTCCGACTGGAATCGAACCCAGGATGATGTGGACACACGGTATGCATTTCAACCACAAGACCACTAGGATGTTTTTATGATTTTTTTTTTTTTTATGCAGAATTAAGTACAGAGTTATAACATGAAGGATTTTTTTTACTTGTGTTTATACGTGGAACTTAATATCTTTGGGTTTTGGACTGTTGGTCGGACAGAACAAGCAATTTAATGATATCACTTTGGATTTCTTGAGTATTGCGATGGGCATTTTTCACTTTTCTCTGACATTTAGACCAAACAATCTATTAATCAAGGGGAAAAAAAATCTGATTAATCACTTATTAAAATAATCATTAGTTGCAGCCCAGATATGTAATGCAACTATTTTCAAAGAATAGTTAAGTCGTCATTTCTATTTTTCTACAAAGCACTTGATAAGCATTTTTCATTCCTCTTGTAGTACTTGTTTTTACTTCAGCTGATCTAGTCAGTATTCTTTGCCTTATTCCTTTCTTATTGATTTTTTTTTTGTGTGAATGTCTCTGATTATATCTTTGTTCACGCTTTTGTGTGTACATGCATGTGTGTCTATGCGTGAACTTTGTGTGCGTTGCATGTGCTTTACGCAGGCGGATGTGTGTGACTCTCAAGGGGAGGTAGCACCGCACTTGTAACTCATTCTGATTTATGCCCCCTGTCTAAATAAAAACATAAATCACAGCACCTGCCACAGAAGTCACTCTCACAGTGGTCTAGCTTGTCCGGCTCTGTTCTGGGTTGCGCTGTTGCTCCCCGATGACAGAAACACAATTGATTCCCTCATTGCATCAATTTGTCGCCTAATCTGGTGATATGTTGATAAATTTTACCGCTTTGTCAATTAATTTTCCTGAGAAATGGGCCCGGCCGCGGTGGACACATCAATACCGAGGCAGTGGAAATATCAGTGACAAAATTAAGTGATAAAATTAATTGCCCCCTATCCCGTCTTGTGAAAACATAACTAATGAGGGAGGCAATTATAGTTGCATGTGGTCTCCTTCGGGAAAGATGGAGGAGGTGTTTGAAAAAAGACTTCTATGGTAATTAGACAAGTGGGAGAAGAAGGATCTTGGGAAAATGGTCATCTGAAAATAGAGGGTGACTTCAGAAATATAGCGCTGTGGATAGATGTTTGTTTCAGCTCTCAGTCACCGACGTAATGGACAGACAAATGGAAGCAACAAACAAACAACAACATAAGTCAAATCAAATGATAGTAATTCCTCCTGCACTGTGACAAATGTCTGTGAGACATGCTAGACTCACTGCTCGCACACATTGAAGTACAGACAAATGTCATTGTCAGTGCTTTAGTTAGACATTGGTGTCATTGTATTCTAGAGGGAAGAGGGATGGTTTGTTAGCATGTTAGTTAAGCACTGTTATTCCCGAAGAGTGACATGAATACTGTGCTTTATTTTAGCATCAGAAGTTGTATATCATTGAGCTAGTCATTTGTTTGACATCACGCAGTGTGGGATGTCACACATTTCTTCTGGAATCAGGAGAGAGACCAGTTCTTTGGTTCACGTTTAAACAGTCTGTTGTAGATTTAATATAGTACGTCGTCCCAATGGGAATGCAAATCACAGTCTCACAGACTCCTTGGTCAGTGATCAAGGTGTGTAAATCATGCCGAGTATAAATAATGATGTTACCGCAAACATCATAAGCCGAAGAATTTTGTACTCTGATAATAACTGTTTCCACAAATGACAACCTTTCCATAGACTTTATGTTAAGCAAGCAGGATGAGCAGCACGTTATTAAATACTGTAACTACTTCATACAACATTTTGTGTTCATTTTAAAGTGAGTTTTCCATCAAATTTTTCATTTTTGTTTCTTCCCTATTGAGGCCTTTACAGTATACACCGGCAACGTTTATTTTTTTTTCGTGCAGTTTAATTTGCATGACAATATATTTTTTCAAACTGTTGTTTTTATCATGAGTACTTTCAGACGGAATGCGAATATTACATGTTACATTTTCAGAACAACATTGATTTTCTGAGCTTTGCACTGCGAATAAAGTCATTAACTTATCACGTTGTGCGGGTTATTCATGAAACAACAACATTGGAGCTCCGTAGTATGAACCAGTACGACACACTTTATTACTCCTCTCACCTTAGAGCAGACCAGATCTACTCCTTCTGTTCTTACCTTTCACAATATGGATATATGATATTCGCAGGCGAGTATTTTGCATTTTTGTGTTGTTTATTCGTCACGCCCCCGATGTTTAAAGGCCTTTAATTAGCTAATTGTGCAGATGAATACAGCCTAGGATGTGTATTTTAGATATTACATAACTGTAAATGTTTGAAACAGGCGGATCATAAAAACTCCGACAGCCCATATTAACAATTGATCCTTTGACTTGAAACCTGACCCCAAAATGTCATACTTTGTGTGGAACTTCTGGTACATTACTTGTAGCAATTTGAGAGGTTTTAAAGACGGTATCACAGCACACTGGGGAGGCATTAAGAGAAAGTACGTTAGAAAGGAGAGCTCATTTTAAAAGACTCTAGTGCCCACAAACAACCTGGAAAGTGACTCTCAAGAGCAGAAACATCATTAATACATTCATTAGGAATGGGTTAAGCTATTGAAGAGCTTTTTGAATGGCCAGGATAGGCAACATGGGAGGCACATTAAGGTTGTATAATCACTATCTCTGGGCTGCTGTTGTTTGCAAGCTTTGTCCAGGGTAATGAGATCCCTCCATCAAACAAATTCTCTGAGCGAAAGCACCATTTCTCAAAGGGGCTCTCCCGAAGGGTGAGAGGCGGCGATCTTCTAAACATTTGCACTTAGGCTACCTCAGAAGTCACGATGTTACAGTCTCCTGCTAACCTGAGGATCCAGCATTTTCTGTCTGTAAAACATACAAAAACAAGGTGGGGGCTTTTTTAATGAATTAATATGCATTTTGAGGCGTGTTAAGGCTTCAGAGCAGATTAAGTAAATGCCTCTTATGATTGATTTACAAAACCAGGAAGCTCTAATCCCACCATTTATTCAGTGGCTGTAGAACGTGTGGTCGCTTGTTGTGCTATCTTTTGATGCCGTAACATTGTATTGTTCATTGAAAGGCCGAATGGCAGATACAATGTGATCAAGGGGATGGCAGACCTCTCTGTGTTTTTAAGAACCATTTGGGGTGAAGATATTCATCTTAATTGTCTTTATTTCAGATGCTAACATAAGGTCAGCTTTGTTTATCTCATGCACGGAAATTGAAGAAAACTGTTCTTGCAAAGCCAGACTTCCTTTTGTTAGCTCAGTTTTTTGCTATGAAACTTAAATTTATGAAAACATCCGCTGATGATAATTAATTGCCAGACAAAAGAGCAAACTATGGAGAGTGTGATGATGATGATGATGTGACTCGCTGATCTTAAAACTAATGAACTTTGTGAACAGAAGGTGATATAAAATGAAGCATGAATAAAGCATGATGGAAGATATCCATCTGTATGGCCTAAGATTCATTTAAAAAAAGTGATTGTGGTGGATAGTTTAGTGGTCATTTGACAACATCTCCAGAATAGCTAGCAAGTTTTTACACTTTGAAAACCGGAAGACCGTTGAGTCCCCAATTAAAACGATTAGTTGTCAACTATTAAATTACTCGCCAACTATTTTGATAATCAGTTTGAGTCATTTTTTAAGAAAAAAAAGTCAAAATTCTCTGATTACAGCTTCTTAAATGTGAATATTTTCTTTTTTCTCTACTCCTCTATGACAGTAAACTGAATATCTTTTGAGTTGTGGGCTTTGGGAAAAAACTGATCGACATTTTTCACCATTTTCTGACTTTTTATAGATAAAACAACTAATCAATTAATTAAGAAAATAATCAACAGATTATTCGACAATGAAAACAATAGTTAGTAGCAGCCGTATCCCCAATATTTATAAGGGTTGGTTAATATTTAGAATTAAGTTAAAACTTAAAATTAGCCATACGAGGGCTTTACTCCACAGTGCTCACATGTACATGACTGTCTCTAGATTTTGGTTAAAATAATGCCTTTTTTAATAAGCCCAAAACTACAGCATGTGTAATGGATCAGCATTTACAGTATCTCAGTTAAGGTAAGCTTGGCCATACCTTTACTTTTTATTGTGTCTAAATGTTGCAGAGAAACAGAAAAATCAAACTGCTTTGCATGTAGTTGAGTTTGACTGGATAGTGTGTATGCAACTGACTTATCAGTTTACGCTCTGTGTTTTGAGTAGAGGCTTCTCTTGAAAGGAAAGCGAGAAATGTGCATGCCAGGAGAGAGACAGAATCAAGGCGAGTCATCTCTCCTGAAGGATTAAGCAGGAGCTGCCATTAAGAATAGGTGTCTGTTTTAAATATGAATCAACCCCTTCTAGTTCAAGTTGTTAACTAAATAATTCAGTAACAGGGGTGCATTATCGACTTGATGTAAATGTGATATGAGTGGAAATCAGGATGTGTGACTGAGATGATAATTGATATGATAATGGGGTGAGGAATGGATGGAACAATAGCAACAAATAATAATGAAAAGCTAAATAAAAGATGGGGGTAAAACTGTTAGTGCAGCCGACTGACACGCTAGAGCAGCTTCACCGAGGCAGCAGTGGGGGTAGACGGGCAGACGAGGAGTGAAACGCACCAGATACCAGCTGCCGGAGATACTCAGACTACCAGCGCAGCTACTCACACG